>ML685899.1:1206848-1259478 GCA_007922175.1 Pelusios castaneus
ATATCATAAATGTTTCCCTAAATCCAGACAGCATCACACACAGGGCTCTGCCTTGCCAGGGTACCTGTACCCCTTTGCCCCATTGTACACAGCGGGTGCCCCCACCACCGCCGTGGACCTGCCCAAGGTCCCCTAGCCCCACAAAGTCGACCTAGAGCATCCAGTGTGGACGCTCTAGGTTGACTTTGTAAGTTCCCCTTTTAAGTTGACTTTAATTTTAAGTGTAGACACACTAAGTCGACTTAACTAAGTCGACTTTAAGTCGACTTAGTTAAAGTCGACGTAAAAGTGCAAGTGTAGACATAGCCTGAGAGAGCTCACTTGGGGACTGTTTCATACACCCACTGTCTAGGACTGATTACACGCAGGATGCTGGTGTGGACTGACTCAGGACTGAGTAGTCACCTGGCAACATGGGGTAAATTAGGGTTCAGGAGTGGAGATTAGTGGTCATGGTGGCACACTGGACTAGATTCTGGGAGTGGCCTGTCACATTGGTAGTTGGTAATATAGATTCTAGGTGTCACAGACAGACAGGGTAAGGCAGTGAGCTTTCTTTGAGGTTCTAAGTACCATGAACTTCCATTAAAGAAAATATTGAGTTAAGCGAACTCAATACTGTGAAAAGTGCTCAAAATGTTGAAGGATCCAGCCTTCATTAAGTTTTGATCACTCACTATCCTTTAGTTTCTGCACATTATAGAGAAAGGAAAATCATGGGCAATTTTTGCTTCCTTGTTTTTTAAAAAAAGCTGTTTTTTCCCTTTACTTGAAAAATTTCCCTACACCCACAAAAGATTAGGGACTCTAATTGCATTATATTACAAAAAACATAATGAATGAATATACTTAAGGTTGCTATGACAGTATTGCACCTGCACGCATATCTTTGGGGACCATATTGTGTTAAGTTTATAAATGTTTTATGTATCATTGTAGGCTAAGGACTGCATGCAACTCCAGAAGGGAAGGTTCAGGGCGGAGATTATAATAGGCACGGGGAGGCATTGCCTCCCCTGATTGGCCACTCTCTGCCTCCCCAAAGACACAGGAGCCAGCCCTGGCCAGGACCCAGGCTGCCACTGGTGGGATCCAGCCCCAGCCTTGGCTGGGCAACTGGGGCCGGTGGCAGCACAATCTGGCCTCAGCCAGGGACCCAGGGCCACTGCTGGGTGGTGGGATCTGGCCCCAGCTGGGGATCTGGAGCCAGCGGCAGTGGCAGGAGCCAGATTTGGCCCTGGCTGCGACTTGGAGCCACTGCCAGCAGCAGGAGCTGGATCCTGCCCCAGCTGGGACCCAAGGCCACCGCCAGGGGCAGGATTGGGCCTGGGTGGTGAAGGGGTGTGACTGAGGGAGCGGGGGACTGGGTTAGCTGTGGAGCTGCCTTCCCCAAGGCAAGCTCCAAAATCCGCCCATGGGAAGGTTATCACAGCTCGTTCAGGAACTCAAAACAATGGTCGTGGTGGTGGTATGTGTGTGTGTGTGTGTATGTGATTACTTCAGTTCCAGAGACTGTAAATAGCTGTAGAGAAATACTCTCTTATAGATCTTAAGGTCAGAAGGGACCAATAGGATCATCTAGTCCAGGGGTGTCAAACGTGCGGCCCCCAGGCCGGATGCAGCCTGCAAGCCTCTTCCCTCTGGCCTGTGACTGTGCTCCATGGGACCACACTCTGTCCCTAACAGAGAGAGAGAGTATGGTCTCATGTACCCAGTGCTCCATGATGTTGTGAGTGTGTCAACTCTCGCAACATCACAGAGTACTGGGTATGCAAGACTGTGCTCTGCGAGACCACACTCTTTCCCTAACAGAGAGAGAGCGTGGTCTCGCAGAGCATAATCTCGCATACACAGCACTTTGCGATGCCACGAGAATGCCCTAGTATTTCGATTTATCATCCTGGGGGAAAATTCCTTCACAACCCCAATATGGCGATCAGTTAAACCCTGAGCAGATGGGCAAGACTTATCAGTCAGATACCCAGGATAGAATCCTCTGTAATAACTCAGTACTCATCCCATCAATCGCCCCATCGGCATATCTATCTCCAGGAGCCAAAGATCAGTAAATTGCCAAACTAGGTTGTCCCATTACATCATCCCCTCCATGAACTTATCAAGCTGTTTTGAAACCAGCCAGATTTTTTTGCCCCCAATACTCCCTTTGGAAGGCTATTCCAGAACTGCATTCCTCTCATGGATAGCAACCTGCATCTAATCTCAAGTCTAAACTTCCTGATGACCCATTAGTTCTTGTGTCCATATTGGCTCTAAACTCAAATCATTCCTCTCCCTCCCTAGTGTTTATCCATCTGATGTATTTGTGCAGAGCAATCATATCTCCCCTCAATATTCTTTTGGTTAGGCTAAGTAAGCCTAGAGTCTCCTCTCATAAGGTAAGTTTTCCATTCTTTGGATTATTTTAGTAGCCCTTCTCTGCATGTGTTCCAGTTTGAATTCTTCTTTCTTAAACATGGGGGCCAGAATTGCACACAGTATTCCAGTTTATGTCTCACCAACTCCTTGTATAATGGTACTAACATCTCCCTATCTTTATTGGAAATATCTTGCCTGATGCATCCAAGTACTTCATTAACTTTTTTTAATGGCCATATCACATTGGCAGCTCATAGTCATCCTATGATCAGCCATTACACCCAGCTCCTTCTCCTCTAGCACTTGCAACTGATCTGTCCCCAGTTTATAGGAAAGTTCTTGTTATTAGTCTCTAAATGGATGACCTTGCACTTCCCACTATTCAATTTAATCCTATTTCTATTACTCCAATTTACAAGGTCATCCAGGTCTTTCTGTATGATATCCTGATCCTTCTCTGTATTGGCAATACCTCCCAACTTGGTGTCATCTGCAAATTTTATTAGTATACTCTCACTTTTTGTGCCAAGGTCAGTAATAAAAAGGTTAAATAAGATTGGTCCCAGGACAGATCCCTGAGGAACTCCACTAGTAACCTCACTCCAGCCTGACAGTTCACCTTTCAATATGACCCTTCATTGTTTCCTCTTTAACCAGTTCCTTATCCACCTTTTGCTTTTCATATTAATCACCATCTTTTCCAATTTAAATTTTTAATTCTTCATGTGGAATTTACTGAAATCTAGGTAAATTAGATTCACTGCATTCCCTTTTATAAAAGATCTGTTATTGTCTCAAAAAAGGAGATCAGGTTGGTCTGGTATGGCCTACGTTTTGTAAAGCCACGTTGTATTTTATCCCAATTACTGTTAAACTCAATGTTTTTAACTACTTTCAAATTTTTTTTCCAAGACCTTGCATACTACTAAGTTCAAACTAACAGCCTATAGTTCCCCGGATCACTTTTTTTCCCTTTCTTAAAAATAGGAACTATGTTGGCAAATCTCTAGTCGTACAGTATAGCCCCTGAGTTTACAGATTCTTTAAAAATCCTTGTTAGTGGGCTTGCAATTTCATGTGCTAGTTCCTTTAATATTCCTGGATGGATATTATCCAGCACCTCTGATTTAGTCCCATTAAGCTATTCAAATCTGGCTTCTACGTTGAACACGGTAATTTTCACCACCATATCCTCAATCCCATTAGCCATCCTACCATTGTCTCCAAGATCATCATTAGCCTCATTAAAAGAGAGGCAAAGTCTTTGTTTAGATATTCAGCCATGCCTAGATTGTCCTTTACCTCCACCCCATCTTCAGGGTGCATCTACACTTGAAAATTAAGTCGACTTAAGGAAAATAAAGTCGACTTAATGAAAATTAAGTCAACTTTATTAAACCTCGAATTAATTCGACTTAAGGCTTAAGTTGACTCCCTAGAGTTGACTTAAGCCAGTGTAGATGTGGGGTAGCCCTAAGTCGACTTAGGGCTACCCCAGGACTACACCAATGCCCTCCCTGCCAGGGGGGAGGGGCACAGGGGGAGCCTGGCATGCCCCCCCACAGGCAGGGCAGAGCCCTGCCCACCCTGCCCCTATGCCCTGCCAGGGTCCCTGTCCCTCTTTGCCCCATTGTACCCTGGTACAATAGGGCAAAGGCTGAGCCCCCTGGCACTGGGCAAGGGGTGCTCCCCTGCCCCCATGGACCTGTCCTAGGTCCCCCTAACCCCTAGAAGTCGACCTAGGTGTCCAGTGTGGACACTCTAGGTCAACTTTGTAAGTTCCCTTCAAAGTCGACTTAAAATTTAGGTGTAGATTCACTAAGTCAACTTAGTTAATGTCGACCTAAATTTTCAAGTGTAGACATAGCCTCAGTGATTAGCAGTCCCACTTCTTTCTTTGTTTTCTTCCTATATATATGACTATGGAACATTTTAATACTAGTTTTAAATTCTTTTTGCAAGGCACAACTGTACTTGCCTTTTGGCTTTTCTCATTTTGTTCCCACATGTTCTAACTCCCAAGAGGTAGCTTTCCTTAGTGATCCCTCCATCTTCCACTCCTTGTAGACTTTCTGCTTTCTCTTAATCACCTTTCTGAGATGCTTAGTCATCCAGCATGGTCTTCAACCATTGCCCTATCAATTTTTTCCCCTTCCTTGGGATGCAGGCTTCACATAGTTCCTGAAACTTTGACTTGAAGTAATTCCAAGCTTCCTCCACTTTTAGGGTGCATCTACACTAGTAAATTAGGTCGATTCAAGCAGGCTTAATTTACTCTGCATCCACACTGGACTTTCCTTAATTCGACTTAAGCTGCTGCTTAAATTGACATAAGGAAATTTAAAGTCGACTTAATAAGAACTGCTTTTAAGTCGACTTTAATGCTTAAGTTGACTTCTTAAGTCAACTTAAACAGTGTGGATGCCCTACGTCGACTTGACTTAGGGCAGGAAAGGGGAAAAAGGGAGCCCCTACTCCCTTCTTCCCAGGAAGCTGCTAGCGGCTCGTCCCAGCCCCCTTCTCCCTGGGACCGCTCACGTCCTGGGGAGAAGGGACCACGGGGCTCTCTTCTGGCCGGGACCCCAGTGGTCCTGGCCAGAAGGGAGCGCGGGGCTCCTTTCTGCCCAGGACCCGAGCAGTCCCAGCCAGAACGGAGCCCTGTGGCTCCTTTTGGGACTGCGCTCCAGCTATTAGGGAGCTATTTAAGTCGACTTAAAATTTAGGTGTGGACATGCTAAGTCGACTTAGCTAAAGTCGACCTAAATTTACAAGTGTAGACATAGCCTAAGAGATTTATTTATCACATGAGCTTTCACGGGAGAAAATCCCACTTCATCAGACGCTTTGAAGCTGTCTTCAAAGCATCTGATGAAGTGGGATTTTCTCCCACGAAAGCTCATATGATAAATAAATCTGTTAGTCTTTAAAAGTGCCATAGGATTCTGTTTGCTTTTCTGCAATAGGCTAATATGGCTACCCCTCTGGAACTTGTTTAAATGTTAGGGAGTTGAATCCTTCTCCCTTTGAAGTCAATGGCAAATGAATGGAAAGAGCCAGCAAACCAGCCTGGCTGGGTTTATGTGTTTTCCTTTTGCATCTTTTACCCTGTCTTTTTAAAAGAGGAATGACTTGACTGAGAGAAATCAGAAAATGCTCAGTATCACAATCTTCCGCTATCTGACTTGATCACTGAGACAGATATGGTAGATACCTCTGGGTTTAACCAGGAGTCCTCACCTGGATCAGTTAAGAAAACAGGTGAGAAAGGATTGGTAAACATCCACCAAAAAAATGCCCATTCAGAGAGAAGTCTTGACAAATCTTAACATTTGTTCCTAGCCTAGTCTGTTAACAAAAAAGAACTTTTCTGCAAATCCTTCATCCATACCTGCGACTTCCCAGTTTGTCCTATGATTAACCTCTGTGACTGTGACCAAAAAAGGAGATACCAGTGGTGTATATCCATTCTCACTGCCAACTCTGAAATGGACTGGAAGTTTTGTAACTGGATACTTCATCCTCAAAGCCTGAAATTTAAGTTGCGTATTGCTATTTAGTTACATTTAAAATAAAAAATGTGTTGATTTTTTTGAGGTGCACATTAAACATTCAGGCCTCACTGTGATGGGAGTGTCTACCCCATACAGGTGAAATAAGATTAATAGGAGTCTGAAAACTCAGTTAGTCCATCCTGATGCATGTGGAGGGTGTGTCAGAGGTGATTTAGGGCTCTCCTGATTTAGTCGACTTAGGGCTCTCCAGGACTTCCCCACTGCCCTCCCTGTCAGGGTGGTTGGCACAGGGAGAGCCTGGCATGCCCCCCCATAAGGCAGGGCAGAGCCCTGCCCACCCTGCCCCTATGCTCTGCCAGGGTCCATGTCCCCCTTTGCCCCTTTGTACCCAGGTACAATGGGGCAAATGCTGAGCCCCCTGGCACTTTGCAAGGGGTGCTCCCCCTGCCACCGTGGACCAGTCCCAGGTCCACCTAGCCCCTAGAAGTCGACCTAGGCATCCAGTGTGGATGCTCTAGGTCGACTTTGTAGGGTCCCCCCAAAGTCGACTTAAAATTTAAGTGTAGACATGCTAAGTTGATTTAACAAAGTTGACTTAAAGTCGACTTTGTTAAGTTGACTTAGCTAAGTTGACTTAAATTAACAAGTGTAGACATAGCCTAACATACTTACAATGTTGAGCTGGGATGTCTCCTTAAGAATCAGATTCTGCCCCCTGTTTCAGCCATACAATTCTTATTGAAGTCAGGAGAGTTGTCTGGGCATAGTTAAGGGCAGAATTCAGTCTTAATAAAAGTTATTTTCAAGCTTGTTTAATTACAGTGCTTACCTTCTCCTTGCAGTCTGAGAAAGCAACAAAAAAGGAAAGTTTCTCATTGTCACTGCAGTTGCATTCTGCTCGTGTAGACTTGTTAGCGCACTGCTTGTAGGCTCCAGAAGTCTGTAGAAAGGACATAAAATTGTAGTTCACCTCAATTTCTTATTGAAATTCTGAAAATAAGATTTTCTTTAAAGGAAATAACATGAATTAGCAAATGCAATTACCTATCTGCATTTATTGGAGAGATTTAAAATGTAAATGTGCAGTTTCCTAGAGACCAGTTTAGGTGTTAGAGAAGATCAAAATTCAGAATTTCCATTCTGTGGAAAATTCTGAGTTTGAAAAATATGATTCCATCCGAAATCAGGATGAAAAATCAAAATATAAGAATTTTCCCTGAAATGTAATATTCCAAAAATATTTCATTTTAACCTTATGAAAACATTTACTTTCAGCTTGATTTTATTTTTATTTTTTAGATTACATTATATTAAGCTAGTTCTGGCCAGGAAACTGAATTTAAATTTTGTGAACATTTTTGAGTTTGGGAAAATTTATTTTTGTCCTAAATTGGGACAAAAAGCAAAAATCTAAAATATTCCACCAAACTGAAATTCTGTGGTACTTTGTTTTGGAAGCTTGAAAAAATGAATTACTTATCTATACTGCAACTGTTTTTTTGGGTTTTTTTTGAGTTGTGAGTGCAGAGGTTATTCCACTCAGATGTGCATATATGCAGTGTGCCACAAACAGAGAACTTTGCGCATGCATTCTCATGCTTCTTCCTGGCTTTGCTGAAGTCTATTTAAGGGTAGCACTGCCCTAACCCTCCTCAGTTCCTTCACACAGGAAGGGATGGAGGATGTGCTAAGGAATACACATCTGTACCCACATCTCAAAGAGCAAAAGTTACAGTACAGTAAGTAACTGCTTTCTTCTTCAAGTGGGTGCTCACAGAGGCACCTTGGCAAAGAGTTCCCTATTCTTTGCAAATATCATCTGAGGCCTGATAAACTCACTGCACCAAACACTTTTATTGCAGGGCATTTATCCGTATGGGAACCCTGAAAGTATCTACAATAGCTTATAACTTAAGAAGATGCATAATCATTGTGAGAGGTATGCTTGAGTAATATTTAAGCACTAGTGTAACTCTATAGAAAGCATGCATTATGGTCTTGGAATGAAAGTTAGTCATGGGAGTCATATATCATGGCGATGGCACATTCAAACAAGAAGGAGTTGTCAACGCTCCCTGGTTAGCCAGTGTTGAAAGGTAAAGCTCAACTGTCTAGTCTTGGGATGGAACAAGGCTATCAATAGAAACCCATCAGAGACAACTGCAAACAATTGAAACCACCCTGATGTAAAAAATGAACAGAAATCACATTGTCTACGAGTACAAACAATAGACTGTTTCAGTATAGCACAAGGAGTAGCACTCTGAATCCATTCATTGAGGAAACATCCTGTGGCACAGGGATGTTTTCATGAAAGACTGGATCCTGGTTCCTTTAAAGCCAGCCAGTTCTGAAACTCTGCTGAGGAAACTTTATTTATTTATTTTAGAAAAGGAAACTTAAGTGTAGACCCAATATGTTATGATTTTCTTTTGTATTGTAACCATTTGTTTCCATTACTCTTTTTTTTGGTATTCTTGCTTAATAAACCCAATTTGTTTTATTTTAAGTGTTCACAAGTGCTGTGTGCTGTACAAGAGCAGTGGTTTAATATAAGGTACAGTTAGCGAATTGGAGTACACTGCTGCTTTGAGGGATCTGAGATTTCTGTGAGTAGCCAGTATGAAGGGCTGGATATCACAGGAGAATACTTCAAAGGGGCTTTGAGACTGGCATGCATTTATTGCTAACCTGTAAGGTGAAGATAGGGCTTGCACAGCCCAGAAGATTGGATTTGAGGATTAAAAGGCAGGTGGTGTTAGCAGGTTAACACCCAGGCACCACAGGCATAATTCCCTCTCCTTAGAGGAAAGCACAGTCCAAGGTACGCCAAGAACCATCTCAGTTGGAATGCTTCTCTGCAACCACTTGAAGAAGAGCGTAATGTTCCCAAAATAAAATATATTTTCCAGAATCCACCTTCGCAGCGGAGCTGGGGATGCTGGAAGCTCCCCAGTGGCTAACTGAAATGGACATGATCCTTGTCAGTTTCACTTCTGCCACCACTGAATAGCAGCAGTGAAACTGACCCAAACTATTATGAAGTTAATGAGAGTCAGATAGAAACCTCCACTCCCACTCTAGAATAGCCAATAGACCAGTGGTTTGGCACTCACATTGTAGTCTCATGTTCAAGTCTCTGTTCCAAAGCAGGCAGGCACTGGAACCTGGGACTCCACATCCTATATGAGTGCACCAATCATCAGGCTATTCTGGGATGGGCCTTTTCCCAAATCACCATCACTTCATTTTTCACCAGAAATTCCATTTTGGTCCTGAAAAACCTTCCCAATAGAATTTTAAGCAATACTGATACATTTCTGACAAATTGGCATTTTCCATTGAAAAAATCCCCAGCAGCTCTAGTGCCATTCAGTTTCCACTGTCCTTACTCTCTATTGTTGCAGAATCCCTAGCTGTACTCTGCAGTTTCCATTAAAGTATGCTAGTGGTGCTATAATGCTCCACAGGCTGTGCTGTGGATCCAATATATAGGAAAGGATTTTATCCTGAACAAGATGAAAAAGGTGAAGTCAGAGTATCATTAACAGTCTTGTCTATAAACTTGCCTCTCTTTGAGCTTTTGCAGCATTAGTTATTTAAAGTGCCTAATAGAAAACTGAACAGAATGCACAAAAGGAACAGTATTGAAAGCATTCATGCTCCCATAACATTCAGCAACCATGAAATGATTACAAAAAACATACTTTTGATCCTGCGAAGTAATCTCTCATTCTAGGTTTGCTGGGGTCAGCATTATAAAAGTTATCAGTAAGTGGAACAGCTATTCCCAGTTTAGATGGAGGCCTGTAGTTTACCTGTATATCAATACAACAAAAGTGAGATGAATATGAAATAAATATACATTCAGATGTATTCAAAAGGATGATGCAAGATATTCTTAATGTCAAAATAACATGGCAGAAGAAATGTAAATGGTATTAAAACCACAGAGGATACAAAACAGACCTATTCATTTATTTTTATCAGACATTTCTATTTCTGCTGTTATGCCAAATAGAAAAGTATCTATCCATATATCTAAAATAGATGCATTATATCTTTAATAAAATGCATTATAAACAGAGTGCACTAAATTTTCAAATATGGGCATCTAAACAAAATCTTCAGATCTTATATTTGAATGTTCCAGTTGACACTTATGCATATTAATACACATTGACATGCCTATATGCTGACCTTAGTAAGGGATTTGGATGTCTCCTTTAGGCATCTATGTTTGAAATATGGGTCTAACATAATATGCAAACGTTTGTATACTTTGTATCTTAAATACAACTAATACTGGACAATTCTGTAATATCTTAAGTCTGGTCTAGAACATTTCACATGATTAAAAAGACATGTTTGAACATGAACCATTCAGCCATGTAAATTGGTAGTGTGTAAAGATAACCAATACTAGGAAAGAACCATTCAATGGTCAAGTTAATAATGTCATAACGTGGTAACTTGGTTCTCTACCTTGTTCCCCACCCTTCTTTCAATCCCATTTCAGAGTTTCTGTATCTGTGGGGCTTAGGAAGCTTGAGAAAAAACAAAATACTCTGGAGAAAAGTACAAGCTTTAAAATAATGAATTAATAACTAGTGAAATGATTTTCATGATTGGAATGTTAAAATAAATTATTATAATCTATTAAGAAAGGATTGAGTGGTCAAAGTGGAGAGGAGTGGTACTGTATGCCAAAAATGGCATTATCTGTTTTCAAGTCACTGACAATTTAGAAGAAAATAATCTTGAATGCTTAGGAATTACTGTCTTAACAGATAATAAACAAGATGGGATACATTAGTGTCTGCTTCAGACCACCAAATCATGCTAGAGAACATCATGAATCACTTCTATAGCATGTATCTCTAAGGTGGAAGAAAAGAAACCTGTGTGATCACAGGAGACTTCAATTTGAATGACACGCTGGCCATTTCATGCTGTCAGTATTAAAACATCCTTGGAATTTCTAAATATGATAGATGAAACTATCTCAGTGTTGCATCCAACATGGGGGAATTCTATATTAGTCGACATCTTGACAGGTAAAGAGGATTGATCACAGAACTAAAAATTAATGGAAGCTAGGTACAAGTGATCATAAGTTGATCATATTTGTAATATGCAACAGAAGAAAGTCCAGATCAGTAATATATAGACACACACCCCCACACCCACACAGATGCACGGACACACTTGGTGTGAGGAACTGTTTCACAAAGCCGAAATACCCATGAACCAAATCAGCTGGGAGGACAAATATAATCAGAAAAACCTATAATTATTGGGAATTGTCAAAGAACGGTATCAGATGCCCAGAAAAGCTACAATTTCACAACTGAGGAAGAAGGCTATGTTGGTTAAAAAATATACCTGGCTTAAAGGGAAGGGAGGGCACATATAAAAAAGAAACAAATGTATATAACACAAATAGAAGAAAGGGGAAGTCAATAATAATGAATATAAATCAGAATCTAGGAATTGTACAAAAAGTGATAAGGGAAGCCAAGGGATACAAGGAGAAATTTATGGTCAGCAGAGATAAAGAAGTTTTTAAAATACATTAAGAACAAAAAGGATCCTAACAATGATGTTAGTCCATTATGAGGTTGAAATGGTGAAATTATTAATAATAATAAACAAAGACAGACGTATTCAATATATTTTTCTGTTCTGTATTGGGGGAATAAACAGATGATTTTGCCATATCATATGATGACAACACTTTTTCCATTACACTAGCATCTCAGGAGAATGTTAGACAGAAGGAACCAAAGATAGACATTTTAAAATTAGCAAATCCACATAACTTGCATTGAACAGCATTAAAGAGTTTTAAAAGACCTGGTTGGAGAACTTCCTGGACTGTAAATGTTGATTTTCAATAAATTTTGGAATACTGGGGAAATTGATATTATGTTAGCTTTCTTCTACAATGTTTAAAACGGGTGAATGGGATGACCTGGATAATTACAAGCCTGTCAGTCTAACATCAGTCCCAGGCAAGATAATGGAGTGGCTGACACAGGACTTCACTGACAAAGATTAAATGATGGTAATATAATTAATGACAATCAACACTGATTTATGGAAAATAGAGCTTGTCAAACTAATCTGATATTTAAAAAAAAATAAGATTACAAGTTAGCTTGATAAAGGTATTTATGTTGATGAAATATACTTAGATTTCTGCAAAACATTTGAGATGGTGACTCTGGTTAAAAAAAACCAGAATTATATAAAATTAACATGGCACACATTAAAGGGATTAAAAACTGGCTAACTGATAGATCTCTAAATGTAATGGTAAATGGGGAGCCATCATCACATCCATGTGTCTAGTGGGGCCCACAGGAATCAGTTCATGGCCTATTGCTATTTAAAATTTCTTTTATCAGTGACCTGGAAGAAAACATAAAATCATCACTGAGAAAATGTGTAGATGACACAGAGATTGGGGGAATGGGAAATAATAAAGAGGATAGGTCACCAATAGAGAGAGATTTGGCACATGTGGTAAACTGAGTCCAAGCAAACAATGTAAGATTTAATATGGTTAAATGTGAATGTATACATCTAGGAGCAATGAATATTGGACATACTTACTAGATGGGAGACTCTATACTAGGAAGCAGGGACTGAAAAAAGATATGTAGGTCTTGGTGGATGACCAGCAAGACAGGAGTCCCCAGTGCGATGCTATAGTCAAAAAGGCTAATGTAATCTTGGTATGCATAAATCTGGGAATCTCGAGTAAAAGTAAAGAGGTTATTTTGCCTCTGTATTTGGCAGGAATACAATCTCCAGTTCTGGTGTCCACAATTCAAGAAGACATTGATAAATTGGAGAGAGTTTAGAGAGGATCCATGAGAACGATTAAGGGATTAGAAAACATAATTTATAGTAATAGATTCAAGGAGCTCAATATAGCTTAACAAAGAGAAGGTTAAGGGGTGATTTGATCAAGCCTGTAAGTATTAATATGGTGAACAAATATTTGAAAATAAGCTCTTCAGCCTACCTGACAAAGGCATAACATGATCCAAAGGCTGGACATTGAAGCTAAACAAATTCAGGCTGGAAATAAGATGCAAGGTTTTTTTAATAGTGAAGGTAATTAACCACTGGAAAACTTTACAATGGTTATGGTGAATTCTCCATCACTGGCAATGTTTTTAAAATCGCGTTTGGATGGTCTGTAAAGAGATATGCACTAGTTCAACAGTAATTATTTTGGGGGAGTTCTGTGACCTGTTATACAGGAGGTCAGACTTGATCACAACAGTGGTCCTTTCTGGCTTTGGACTCTATGTAAACATTTTGATTTACTGAGCCTCAACATACTAAATGTTGATGGCATATTTGCAACAAAGTATTAACATTTTTTATCAAACTTTCAGGCCCTGGTTTCTGATTTATACTTACATTTGTGCACAGCTAAATGTACCTACAAAAATAGGTGTATACCAGATTGCGCATTCACCCCCTCAATTTATGTGTACAAATACGCATGCATTTGCTTTTGCTTATGAAATCAGTAAACCTACAAAAGTGGATGCACAAAATAAGAGACTGAACATTACTCTCTTTGTATATAAATTTGTTGACTACTTAACTTTCTTACCGGCAATTGTTTTAAGAGTTTGAAACCATATTGGTCTATTGGATCTCCATGCAACCAGCTCTGGGCAGAGATTGAAACTGGAGAAATGTAGTGCATGGATTTACTGTACGAACAGCCACTCTTCAGCGTTATGACAATTGTTGATACATCACAAACAAGTGATGCCTTTTTGACAACAACTGCTATTGAAGATTTACCCTGTGGAAGTTCATAGGGTAAAAATAAATGAGCACATCCAAAACACGCACAGAATACCATTAAAATGAACATAACAAATAAATCAAGAAATGACCTATTAATCATACAGTCTTCTTCAGGAATGGTCTGTACCATTAGACACAGCAGTGGTTCATAATTTGCTCTCCCTGGATGGAGTTTAGAGAGATAATTTTAACCTAAAAGACTTAAGACCATTTATCTCAAGTGTTGTATTAATTTAGGTGTAATATATGGGCCACAGAGTCAAAGTAGATAACGTGACCCACTCACTATTCAACATTAAATAGTTTTAAAACAAGGTTTGGAGTTTAGTATAAAGAGACTTCAGCTTGTTTAGTACCACCAGGGCAGACACATTACAAATCCTTTTCAACTGTTTATTAAAGATACAGAAACAGAAGGAAAAACAGTTAAAGGAAAGTATTAAGTAAGAGTTTCTTTTTATAACAACGTCCCTTGTTTTCTTGCCCTTCAGCTTGGGAGAGTCTTTAGAAGGAGCCTCTCTTCGGGTGCGTCTACACTTGTAAATTAAGTCGACTTAAGCTTGCTTAAGTCGACTTAATTTACCCTGCGTCTACACTACAGTTTCTTTAAGTTGACTTAAGCAAGTTGCTTAAGTCAACTTAATGAAAATAAAGTAGACTTAATGAAAATTAAATCTACTTTATTAAACCTACCTTTAGGTCGACTTTAGGCTTAAGTCGACTTTTTCAAGTTGACTTAAGCCAGTGTAGACTTGGAGTAGCCCTAAGTCGACTTAGGGCTACTTCAGGACTCCCCCACTGCCCTTCCTGCCGGGGGGGGGGCACAGGGGGAGCCTGGCATGCCCCCCACAGGGCAAGGCAGAGACCCGCCCACCCTGTCCCTATGCCCTGCCAGGGTCCCTGTCCCCCTTTGCCCCATTGTACATGTGTACATGGGTACAATGGGGCAAAGGCTGAGCCCACTGGCACTGGGCAAGGGGTGCCCCCCTGCCACCGTGGACCTGCCCTAGGTCCCCCTAGCCCATAGAAGTTGACCTAGGCATCCAGTGTAGACGCTCTAGGTCGACTTTGTAAGTTCCCCCCTAAGTCGACTTTAAATTTAGGTGTAGACATTCTAAGTCAACTTAACTAAGTCGACTTAAAGTCAACTTAGTTAAGTCGACTCAGCTAAAGTCAACCTAAATTTACAAGTGTAGATGTAGCCTTCTACCCCCCTTGTCTGACAGTCTCTTAGATGGCATTAAAAACGGTAATAACTATCCTTTTGCAGAAAAGAGAAGAATTTAGTTGAGATGGGCTTTAGCTGTTGCTGCTGCAAAGTCTGAACCTCTTTCCTAGGAGACAAAACACAACACACACCAAAGGAGCGAGAAAAGCACAAACAGCAAAAGCTTTGAGCAGACAGTTGGACTAGATGTCCTCCTGAGATCTCTGCCAACCCTAATCTTCCATGATTCTGTGATAGCAAATGCAGCTTCTGACTCTAGTGTTGACTCTCACTTGCTTTGCAAGCATGCTTCTGAAGAAGCACAGGTTCACCAAACACTGTCTTAACAGCCACTCGGAAACTTGGCATACATGTATCAGCATTGGGTGATTTAAGGATATTGCTTTTAACTGCCTTTCTAGTCACAGCCTTTTGCAATGTTGCAAAATATATAATCCTGGCTGGCTAAACCGAATATTTATCAAGCAGACAAAAAAATGAGAGGGTGGAAAAAAGAGGATTTAGCCAGAGCCAGTGGAGGCAATGATGTCATCTAGGTCCCTGTCACTGGTCAGGTCTGTGCAGGACATCTCTCACGATGACAAAAGCACAATGGTGTCACGCTGGATTCCAGGATCCCAGAAGACGGTGGGGCTGACACCCAGGAGGGTGAAACTCACTTCTTCCTTTTTCAATCAGTAATTATTGTGTTCACCTCTGCCCACTGGAATTTTCTCCCAAAGTCTTTTTTTTTTCTTTTTTTGAAGAACCACAAAAGAGACTGATGGGCAGAATAGCCCATCCCTTCATTTTTTTGGCCAGTAGGACAATTTCAGACACACAAATTTTGTTTCACCGATTTCTGGTCCCACACTGCTCTTGTTTACCAGGCAAGATCTGAACAAAGTGCCTGCTTCATACCAGTACACCTTTTTGTTTGGTCTAATTAATTCTGTCTCCCTTATCCACCTTTCCCATTCATATTTGTATAGCTTATTGTAACAGTTTATGAACTTTCTCATTTCTCACTGTTGAGCTCATAATTACAATGAATGTATATGCTTAATTTTCACAACTGCTGCCTCGCTAACCTATGGAATAGGACTATAGTTGTGATCAGCTGGGTACTCAAGCTGCCTGTCTTAAATGGGTGGAGGAGGCTTGTGGGGCATGCTTTGGGAAGCATCTTTGACTCAGGAATTCACGTCCCCATTTAATCTATCAGAGCCTACTTGAGATGATTTTCTGCATATGCTGTTGTGACATTGAGCTAGCAAGAGTTAAGCAACCAGCAGGATAAGTGACCTAAAGATTACCCTTTAAGAACACATTAGGGATGTATTGAAGTACCATTCCTTGTAGACAGATATCAAAGCCACGTTAGATAGACTAGGGAGTTTAAAATGCAAGTTTATATTGTCAAAGAATTAGTGGTAAATTTTAATTGTATTCATCTGTGTTTACCTAAATCTGTTGGAAACTTCACAATGATCTCATTAACAGGTGGATGATAAACTTCTTTTCCTGTCTGTGACTATGTTATATTGGTTCAGAGACCAAAAGGGAATATTAGCAATTAGATGAAACTTGTGGCGTAACAATATCATTGTCTTTATTTCTCTTTGAAGATTATAGGTGAACTATCTGTGAAACTTTAAATGGTAAATTGGCTTATGCTAATAAATGCAACCAATTATCTATGTATAGATAAGAAATAGGGGTATTGCTTCGAAAGCCACAATGTATATTACTTATTCTTCATCCAAGGTATGAAGATACCTGATATCAAAAAGCTATCTATAACCTGCCAGAGGGCTTTAAAAGAACATTGGGATCTAGTCCTTTTTTCATCTCAAGTCTGCTTGAATCTTATCTGGGAAGGTTTTGAGTCACAAAACTGAAGTCTTCAGCTCCAATCTGGATTACCCTGCTATTTCTCATGGAAGAATATAAACAGACTCTGCACATGGTTTGCCTATTGGATTATAACCTATGGTATTGATTCTGAAAGAATCTTTTACAACTCAGGAGCTCACCATCTCTTCTATGAAACTGACCTAAATACTTTCAGAGGGGTAGCCGTGTTAGTCTGTGTACAGCAAAAACCACAAGAGTCCTGTGGCACCTTATAGACTAACAGATTTTCTTCGGCATAAGCTTTTGTGGAGGTTGTCCATGGACACTCAGTAGCTGACCTGAAAGTTGCCATACTTCAACAAAGAAACTACAGAAACAGACTTCAGCGTGAAACTGCAGAGCTGGAGCTGATTTGCAAGCTTGACACAATCAGACTGGGTCTGAATAGGGACTTGGAATGGTTATCACACTACAAAAAGTGATTGATCTGTTCATACATTTATCAACAGGTGTGAATAGGCCCCATCTGCTCTCTGAACTGACTTTGCTCACACTTGCCCTCCTTCATCCTGGCATGTGTATATATACTTCTCCACTGTGATTTCCACTTCATGCATCTGACGAAGTGGGTTATAGCCCATGAAAGCTTATGCTGAAGAAAATCTGTTAGTCTATAACAGGGGTCCTCAAACTTTTTAAACAGGGGGCCAGTTCACGGTCCCTCAGACTGTTGGGGGGCCGTACTATAGTTTGAAAAAAACATGAACGCGTAGCTATCATGTCTGCTGCTGGCCTGTGTTTCTGGGTACTGGGTGGCAGGCGGTAATGAATCCACAGACTTTTTGTTGGTGCTGTGGGGCTCCAGCCAGGCCCAGAGTGTGGGACTGACCGATTTTAGCCTGCTGGCCTGCTGTTGTGTAGGCAACTAGTAACCAATGTTCCCTCTAGGTTTGGCGGCTTGTGTGCAAAATTTTCAAGCCATGTGCAAAACTTTTTCTGAATAAAATTTTTGTGCAAACTCACACGACAGAAATTATAGGCATTAATTGAAGTTAAAGTGATTGTAAATAGAATTAATTAATTGAGTTTAATTAATTTAATTTGAATGAATTTTGAATTGAAATTTAATTTTTAGAAAGGTTTTTATTTAAAATTAATTTTTAAAAAGCTTTTTAAAAAAGAAGTAAGAGAAAGAAAAAAGAGAAGGAAGGAGGAGAAAAAGAAAAAAGTAAGAGAAAGAAAGGAAGGAAGCAAAGAAAGAAAGAGCAGGAAGGAAGGAAGGAAGGAAGAGGAAGACAAAGAAGAGAAAAAGAAAAAAGAGAAAGGAAGGAAAGAAGAGGAAGACAAAGAAGAGAAAAAGAAAAAAGAGAAAGGAAAAAAGAGAGAAGGCAGGAAAAGAAAGGCGGAGAGAAGGAAAGAAGGAAGAGAAAGAAGGAGGCAGGAAGGAAGAGAAAGAAGGAAAGAAGAGAAAGAAAAAGGAAGGCAAAGAAGAGAAAGGAAGGCGAAGAAAGAAAAAGGAAGGGAAGAGAAAGGAAGGCAAAGAAGAGAAAGGAGGAAAGAAAAAGGAAGGCAAAGAAGGGACAGGAAGAAAGAAAAAGGAAGGCAAAGAAGAGAAAGAAGGGAAGAGAAAGGAAGGCAAAGAAGAGAAAGGAGGAAAGAAAGAAGCTGAGAAAAGAAAGAAGAAAAAAAAAAAGAAAGAAAGAAAGAAAGAAGCTGAGGCCGCTGGCGGCGGGGACCCGAACGCGGCCCCAGGAGGGCAGAGCAGACCCTGGCACCGGAGACCGATCCTGGCCCTGTGCCGGGAGGCCGAGGCTGTCGGCGGAGCGTAGCCGACCCCGGCCCCGGGCCGGGAAGTCGAGGCGGCTGGCGGGTGGGAGACTGGGAGCCTGCCCCGTCCACAGCCACCCTGCTGCCCCTGCGCATGGGGCAGGCAGGCAGGCACGTGCACATGCCCCGGCCCTGAGCCTGCCTGCTCTGCCCTGGGGGCGGGGAGGGCCAGCCCAGAGGCCGGGCTCAGCTCAGGTCTGCCACGGCAAAGCCGCAGCCCCTGGGGTCTGGTGGGGGCTGCCAGCCTGCGCAGGGGTCCCTCAGTGCTTCATGGGGGTTGCGACGGCCGCTGCGCAGCCGCGCACCTGCGCAGCTTAGAGGGAACACTGGCGGGGACCTGAACGCAGTCCCGGGAGGGCAGAGCAGACCCCGGCAATGGAGACTGATCCTGGCCCCGTGCTGGGAGGCCGAGGCTGTCGGCGGAGCGGGGCTGGGTCGGCTCCGGGCCAGGAAGTCGAGGCAGCCGGCGGGTGGGAGCCCGGGAGCCTGCCCCGGCAGCGGCCACCCCGCTGCCCTGGCCGCATGGGGCAGGCAGGCAGGCGCACGCACATGCCCCGGCCCTGAGCCTGCCTGTTCCGCCCTGGGGGAACTGGACGCAGTGCTGCCCGCGGCCGCAGCAGGGGTGGGGGCCGAGTAAATGACCTTGGCGCGCCGTATCCAGCCCGCGGGCCGTAGTTTGAGGACCCCTGGAATATAAGGTGCCACAGGACTCTCATTGTTTTGACCTAAATACTTTACTCATACTCTTGTATGTATAATGGTTTTTAACCATAATAATTGTTTCTTGTTTTTTTTAATAAATTTTAGTTAAGTTGATAAGAATTGGTTACTTGTGTATTTAGGTAAGATCTGAAATATTAATTAACCTGGTGGATAATGCGTCCAATCTCTAGGGATGGGTAGAACTTTATATATTGTGAACAAGACTTTACATAATCCATACCATATTTCACTTGTTTGTCTGGCTGGGGGCCCAGGGCTGAATTGATTAAGGGAAACTGTATTTTGGGGCTTCTTGGTAACCAGTAAGTGTTATAGAACTGTTTTATTGCTAGGTTGGTGAATCTATATATTAGAACAAACCTCCAGTTTGGGGGATCATCTGACCCATTCTTTGAAATTTGCCCTGATTAAAAGTTCTCAGTGTGGCCCCCCTCCAGCATCATGGTCACAGTTGTACAGGCCATCTTTTTGATAGGATACTTGAGGGTGGGATGAATTAAGGATTATACATGATAAAAGAGGGGGATATTACAACAGAATTAATGTGGGCAATTATAGTATATGAACCTGGGTAGACAAGTTACTAGATATATTACTAAGGCTGATTTTATTTTTATGTGGTTTTTTCATGATCTAGAAAGAGCTCACAGCAATGCAAAGGGCATAAACGCAGACTGAAAGAATAAAAAGAAATACACTTTCAAAAGAGGTCATTTTTTCCCAAGTTGCCTCTATATCAGGGGTGCACAACCTTTTTTGACCAAGGGCCAAATTGCATTTTCTAAGGCCACTCAAGGGCCACAAATGTAACATGCGGGGGCCAGAGGGCCGCACAGAACACGCTCGTGGGCTGCATGCAGCCTAGGGGCCGCAGGTTGTGCACCTCTCCTCTATACAGGTACCAAACAACCTTAGAGGGAAAAAAAGGACTGCCAAGGTAAAACCTGCTGGGTGACTCTCCTGTCATAAATCTATGATTTCTGTGTCTGGCATGGAAGTATCACTTCGCCAAGGAGCCTTCATACTAATATGAATCTCCTCCAAAGCCTATATTTTGATCACCATTAAGATTTTACTCCTCCTCCACCTATACAGTATGCTGATATTGACCCACATACAAACAACTAGGACAGCAAGGTCTCTGCTCTGAGGAGGTTAGAAAATAAACTGCATGGATAATGAATAATACAAATGACCAATGGCACTGAAGGTAGAGATACAAGGGAGAACAGAATCAAGGAAAAAGGAATATTGCTCTTGGAAGTGATTTTATATTATATATATATATACACATAATATATTTACATTTTCTCAAGTACTACTAATTCTGTAAGTGGAACTCTCATTGACACATATGAGAACTTTACACAAGGACTGGGGGTCAACAGGTAATAGGTATTAGCAAAATTTTGATCAAATGTTGAAAATGTTTCAAAGCAAATTTTCTTTAATAAAGATATTCTGCATGACCCAATCATTACATAGGTCCACATTCTCTCAATGCAGAAATAACCTTCTGCTCTGCCTCCCTTTTATCAAAACTCTTCTAAATAAAAAATGAAAGATACTATTGTAGGCGCCGGTATGTTACTTGCCACTTGTCTGCTCTTACTTGTTTGTAAAAAGTGTTAGTAACGGAGAATTCCATTGTGTAACTATCAGTGTCATCCCAGTAATCTTTTGTCTTCACTATAAATAGGGAGGGATTTCCAACTACTAGCTTCATTAGTGGCAAGTGAAAGATTGGATAGGCTGTGAAATAAAGCACAGAAATAAGGATCATAATTATTTGGAGTCCCATGTTCACTTTTTATAGGAAAAACTCAAGCAAGGAATAATTAAGCCCAGCCTTCAGTGTTTGAACTCAGAGTTGCCACCTAATGCTCCACTCAAAGGAAAGAGATTTGTTCCCATCTGAAGGGAACAGAGAAGAGCTTTCCCCTACTCACAGCTCTGTAGGTCCTCCTCCTCAACATTAATAGTTGCTTTTTAGTTTGGCCAAATTGATTAGCTTACATGTTAGTGTAATGTGTCCTCACACAGATGAGTGCAGATTTTTATGGAAACCATATCTGAGAATTTCCTGACTTTTTCCTCTCTGTTCTCACACCATCTCATCGCAACCCTCTTTTTCCAGTCTGTGCTGCTGTTAAAATCATCTTCTCATTTCACCACTCGATCATGTCACTCCCACTATCTTTGAATCAGACTTCCTTTCACGACCTGGCTTCTCACCCTGATTCTCAGTGCTCTGCACAGTTCTACACTGGCCTGTATTTCAGCTCTCATTTCTCACCAATATGGTTACCCTCAACAACGCAGCTTTGGTATGCCTTGCCCACACTGGCCTTTGCACCTTTTTCCATGCCACCACTCATGCTTAGAATATCATGCTTCTTATAATTTTTTAAAAAAATCTTTATTCCTTTTCTTTGTTAACAAAGATTTCTTCTACAAAACTTACCAACATTAATCAATCAAAGGAAGTAGGTTTATGTGCTAGAAGGAAGAACTCTGCAACACAATGGATTGTGTAATGTGTCTAGGGTGGAAGCTGGAGGCATGTAGGTATGTATTGCAGTCAGTTGGTTTTTGGTATAGGGTGATATTAATGTGTCCATCCCTTATTTGTACTGCAGTGTCCAACAAGTGGATTTTTTGTGTGGACTGGTCCAGGTTGAGTTGATGGTAGGGTGCAAATTGTTGAAATCCCAATGGAATTCTTCAAGGGACTCTTTCCCGTGAGTCCAGATGATGAAAATGTCATCAGTGTAACATAGGTAAAGGAGAGGTATTTGGGGATGAGTTTTGAGGTAGTGATGTTCTAGGGCAGCCATAAAAATGTTGGCATACTGTGGAACCATGCAGGTACCCGTAACCATGCCACTGACTTGAAGGTATAGATCATCTCCAAATCTGAAGTAGTTGTGGGTCAGGACACGGCACACCTAGTATCTGAATTTTGTGATTTTGTCCTGGACCAATCCACACAAGAAATCCATTGATGCTAATCCATACCTGCATGCCTCCAGCTTCCACTCTGGACACATTGCATGATCCATCGTCTACAGATAAGCCTTAAATTACAACTAGATCTGCTCCAATCCCTCAGACAGAGACAAACACCTACAGAATCTCTACCAAACATTCCTAAAACTATAGTACCTACCTGGGGAAGTGAAAAAACAGATCCACCGAGCTAGATGGGTACCCAGGAGTCACCTACTACAGGACAGACCTGATAAAGAAAACAACAGAACACCACTGGCCATCACCTACAGCCCCCAGCTAAAATCTCTCCAACACATCCTCAAAGATCTACAACCTATCCTGAAGCAAATAGTCACCAGTAACCAGACACCATACAATAAGAACACTAACACAGGAACCTATCCCTGCAACAAACCCCGTTGCCAACTCTGCCCACACATCGACTCCAGTGATACCATCACAGGTCTCAACCACATCAGCCACCCCACCAGAAGCTGATTCATCAGCACATCTGCTAATATGATATATGCCACCATGTGCCAGCAATGCCCCTCTGCCATGTACGTTGGCCAAACTAGACTGTCCTTATGTAAAAGAATAAATGGACTCAAATTGGACATCAGAAATGGTAACATCTGTAAACCAGTGGGAGAACTCTTCGATCTCCCTGGACACTCAGTGGCAGACTTGAAAGTTGCCATACTTCAACAAAAAAAACTTCAAAAACAGACTTCAACATGAAACTGCAAAGCTGGAACTGATTTGCAAACTTGACACGATCAGATTGGGTCTGAACAGGGACTTGGAATGGTTATCACATTACAAAGAGTAATTGTCCCTGTTCACACATCCTCACCTTCTGATCAACTGGTTTAAATGGACCTTATCTACCCTGAGTTGACATTGCTAGCACTTGCCCTACATGCCCATCATGGCATGTGTATATATACCTCTCAACTGTAGTTTCCACTTCATGTATCTGACAAAGTAAGTTGGAGCCCACAAAAGCTTATGCCTGAAGAAATTACTTAGTGCTTAAAGTGCCGCAGAACTATCAAAATGAAGTCTGGTGATCAGGCAGACAGCTCTGCGGCTGCTCAGAACTGACAGCCTGCCACAAGACCCTGAGAGAGAGTGGGGAGCAGTAACTTGAAAGTAAGAATTGAGTTAAAACTATTTTACTGTTTGTTCACTGGCTTCTATAAAGAGAGTAAACCCCCTTGCAAGAAACTGGGCATGGCAGTATATATTTCAGAAATGGGGAATAGTTTGATCTGCTGACACTGGGGATTAATGCATTTTGCATAGGCATTCATACCGTACTGTATTAATGTGACAGGCTGCTCCCCCGATCTGGTCTGGTGTGTCGCTATAACTCCCCAAACTCCACTCCTGAACACCAATTCACCCCGCCCTGCCAGGTGACCACTCATTCCTGAGTCAGTCCACACCAGCCACCAGCATGTAATTGGTCCCATGCAGTGAACGTAAATCCACTAGCCACCCAGGCATTGTCTCCAAGTGAGCACCCCCTACCCCAGATACTAGATCAGGAGCCAGTGTCCTACAGGGATTGGAACCCACCCCCAATCACCATAGTCTCAAATCCATTCACTTAACAAAGAAGTGGATCATGCCCAGCCTTCTACATCCACACCCTCTAAAGATTACACAACTTTAGATAAAACAAATACTAGTTTGTTGATCAGAACACGATTTCAAGTGAGCAAATGGCCAATCAAAGCAGAATCATAACATAAATGAGTCAGGAGTGACCACTGTGATGGGATGCACATCCGTGCACTCCTAGGACATAATCTGGTTAACTTTTCTGTTCTGTTTTGCAAGGTAATTGTGTGATTTGATGCCAAATGCACTATGCCAGATTCCTCTGTGAATGCTCAGAACATATGCCACATGATTACCATGGTGCCATGTTCCCTGCTGTGACATGTATGTATAGATGTGAAGCATGTTACAGGGTTCAGACTCTCAGGACTATCTCTAGCACAGTGACTGGAGATTTACATGCCAAAGGGAATGCTAATGCACTCCCCAGCTCAGGTAGAAGTGACAACAATCTCACAAAAGGACAGTGAGGGGAGGGGCTGTCAGCAGTTGGTTAAAGCAAAGAGACAGAGATCGGGAGAGGGAGAAGCTGCAGATTTGAGGGCCTGTGAAGACATCATCTTGCAACCAGCTTCAAGTAAGATCGGGGCCCTGCCTGAAAACAGGCAAAGAATGGCTGTAAAACACCAATTAGCTGAACACCATGCACATAATTTTGGACTTTAAGGTCAGTTTAGGTAGAGATGTTAGAGTAGCATGCGGTTTATACCTTTTGTTTGATAGTGGTCACTCCTGACTCATTTATAGTATGTTTCTGCCTTGATTGGCCATGTTCTAACTTGAAATCTTGCTCTGATCAATAAACTAGTATTTGTTTTATCTAAAGCTGTGTGGTCTTTAGAGGGTGCAGGTGTGGGAGGCTGGGCGCAATCCACTTCTTTGTTAAGAGGATGGACTTGAAACTAAGGTGATTGGGAGTGGGTCCCAATCCCTGTAAGGCAGTGGTTCCCAGTGTAGTGTCTGGGGCTGGGGGTGCTCGCTAGTGGATTTACACCCACTGCCTGGGACCAATCAGACGCTGGTGGCTGGCGTGGACTGACTCAGGAGTGAGTGGTCACCCAGCAGAGTGGGGTGAATTGGGGTTCAGGAGTGGGGTTCGAGTGGTCATAGCAGCACACCAGACTGCATTTGGGGAGCAGACTGTCACAACCACCATCCAATAAAAGGTATAAACAGCATACTAATCTAACATCTCTACCTAAACTGACCTCAGAGTCCAAGATTATGCACAAGGTGTTCAGCTGTTCGGTGTTCTACAGCCATTCTCTGCCTATTAGATCTTGTTCCAAAGGGGTAGCCGTGTTAGTCTATTGTAGAAAGACAACAGAGTCCTGTGGCACTTTTAAAGACTAACAGATTTATTTATTGCATGAGCTTTCGTGGGAGAAAATCCCACTTCATCAGACACTTTGAAGATGGGAAACTTACAGAATGGGAGGAAATTAAATGCAGGGGAGTGTGTGACATAGGATCAGGTCAGGCTGTAACAGGAAATCAAAATAGGTGTTAGGATTAGGATTCAAACACTGGGAAATAGCACATAGAGGAGGGTGAGGTCAAATTACCTGTTGTAATGAGAGAAAAATCCATAGCTGTGTTGAAACAGATAAATAACAAATCACAGCTTCAAAGAGAAACTGCAGAACTCGAACTTATATGCAAATTTGACTCAGTTGTCTTGGGGTTAAACAGGGACTATGGATTTTTCTCTATTTTGATTTGCTGTTACAGCCTAACTTGATCCTATGTCATACACTCCCCTGCATTTAATTTCCTCCCATTCTGTAAGTTTCCCATCTTCAAAGCGTCTGACAAAGTGGGATTTTCTCCCACGAAAGCTCATGCGATAAATAAATCTGTTAGTCTTTAAAAGTGCCACAGGACTCTGTTGTCTTATTAGATCTTGCTTGAAGTTGTAGAGAGTTGCACAATGAAGTCTCCCAGGCAAAAGCCTGCAGCTTCTCCCTCAAAGGGTCTGCGTCTTTGTTTTTTAAACTCCCGACAGTCCCTCCCCCTCTGTGCTGCTGTGTGAGTCCCTCCACTTCCACCCAAGCCAGGGAGGGCACCCACACTCCCCCTGCCATGCATCTCTCCAGCTCCTGCTCCAGAGTTAGTCCCAAGAGTCCGAACCATGCAACACGTTCCACAACTGCACACACATGTCGCTGCAGGAAACAGGGCACCATGGCAACCATGCAGAACATGCCATGAACTCTCACAAAGGAACCTGGCACGGCACACCTGGCATCAAATTACACAACCACATTGCAAAACTCAACAAAAAGCCACAAAGACCATGCCCCAGGGGATGCGCATCCCGTGACATTGTCTAACTGAGGACAGTGTCTGGCATTATCATGTAAACAGTGGTGTAGCGAGGGTGTCTGGTGCCTGGGGGCCAAGCCCACATTTGTGCTTCCCCAGCTGTTCCTCGCCACCCGGGTCCTGCACTGGAGGGGGGCTTGTTCAGTGCTGGGGAGAGGAGGGACGGGACAAGAGGCCGCCCTCCCTCCTCTGCTCTGCACAGGGCAGCGTTCTGGCCCACTCCGTCACTGGATGGCCAGCCCCACACCTAGGCCCTGGGGTAGACCAGCTGACCAGGGGCGGGATGGGGTGGAAAGCTATGTAGAGCAGTGGAGAGCAGCAATGTTCCTCTAAGGTTTGGCGGCTTGTGTGCAAAATTTTCAAGCCATGTGCAAAACTTTTTCTGAATAAAATTTTTGTGTAAACTCACACGACAGAAATTATAGGCATTAATTAAAGTTAAAGTAATTGTAAATAGAATTATTTAATTGTGTTTAATTGAATTTGAATGAATTTTGAATTGAAATTTAATTTTTAGAAAGGTTTTTATTTAAAATTAATAAAGGAAGGAAGGAAGGAAGGAAGGAAGGAAGGAAGGAAGGAAGGAGAGGGAGAAGGAAAGAAGAGGAAAGAAGGAAAAGAGAAGAAAAGAGAAAGAAAGAAGGAAGAGAAAGAAGAAAGAGGAAGGAAAGAAGAGAAAAAGAAAAAAGAATACAAAGAAGGAAAAAAGAGAAAGAAGGAAGAGAAAGAGAGGAAGAAAGAAAAAAGAAGGAAGGCAAAGAAGAGAAAGAAGGAAAGAAAAAGGAAGGGAGAAAGAAAAAAGAGAAGGAAGGAAGAGAAAGGGAGAGAAAGAAGGAAGGAAGAGAAAGGAAGAGAAAGAAGGAAGAAAGAAGAAAAGAAGAGAAAAAGAAAAAAGAAGGAAGAGAAAGAAGAAAGAGGAAGGAAAGAAGAGAAAGAAAAAGGAAGACAAATAAGGAAAAAAGAAAAAGAAGGAAGACAAAGAGAGGAAGAAAGAAAAAAGAAGGAAGGCAAAGAAGAGAAAGAAGGAAAGAAAAAGGAAAGCAAAGAAGAGAAAGAAGGAAGAGAAAGAAAGAGAGAAGCCAAGGCCGCTGGCGGGGGAGGACCCTACCGCGGCCCTGGAAGCCGCCGGTGGGGCGGAGCAGACCCCAGCCCCGGAGGCTGATCCCGGCCCCATGCTGGGAGGCTGAGGCCGTTGGATGAGCCCGGCCCCGGGCCGGGAAGTCAAAGTGGTCGGCGGGTGGGAGCCCAGGAGCCCACTGCAGCCACAGCCAGCCCGCTGCCCCGGCTGTGTGGGGCCGGCAGGAAGGCCCGTGCACCTAAGTCGATCCTGAGCCTGCCTGTCCCATCCTGGGGGCGGGGAGGGCCAGCCCAGAAGCCGGGTCTGCCGCGGCAAAGCCGCAGTCCTGGGGGTCTGGAGGGAGCAGCGGGGGCTGCCGGGCTGCGCGGGGGTCCCTCAGTGCTGCGTGGCCGTGCACCCGCGCAGCTTAGAGGGAACACTGGAGGGCAGCCTCTCACCCTGCCCCCTCCCCCAGTGCTGGACAGTCCCCCTCCATTGCCTGGGGCTGCAGCTACCCCACGCCATTCTGGCTTGTGTGGTGAGAGGGCAGTGGAGCCAGGCAGCGCTCTGAAACTGGGCAGCCTGGGCCAGGGCCCCTCTCACTTGGCCCTAGTGGGGGGCCAGCCTGGTGACCCCCTGCAGCCCCTTGCCTGGGGGCTTGGCTCCCCACTGCATGTAAAATTCACCCAGAGCAACCTCATGCTATCTTGTATTCAGACCATGGAGCTCAAGAAATAAAAACTAAATGGAAATTTTCTCACCTGTATTAATAGGGGTTACTCTGAATCTAAAATTGTAGGTTTTGGTAAGATCCAGGTATTTAATGGCATTCGGTGGCAGATTATCAAGCTCTCGTACCCAGTATCTACAGCTGTCTACTGTAATCTTCCATTTTCTCCCATTCTTGGTGCCAAAGTCATACACAAACCACATTCCTGAGGTAAAGTTTTTGTTGAAAGGCACTCTGTCAGGCATGGTAGCATCTGCCAAAGCAGTCCGATTATCCAGAATTTTAACAATCATGAAGCTGCTTAAGCCAGGAATCACTACAGACTTCTCAACATCAGAAGGTTTAAAGAGATTAGCTCCTGAAAGTAGAGCCTCCTTTGGACCAACATCATGCTCTAAATTAAGAAAACACAACAATTACATTTTCTGTTTAATCATTTTTGGTATGTAAATCTAGGGTCAGATAGCATTTTATAGCATCCTTACTCAAATTGAGCAGCACCTTATTTCTCTACTGGTATGAGCACATCTAGATTACAGCATTACTCACTGTGAATCATAGCATCAGAATCTGGCTCATAATTTCAATAAAGAATGCTCATCAGTAACAGTTTAGGAATAAAACTTCATATTGGGTTTGAAACATCTGTGTTAGTTATAACAGCAATACATTTTATTAAACATAGGCTCTGCTCCTGTGAAATGCCGAGTGCCTCCTCTTACCCATGACCTAGGAACTCTACTACCAACTGATTGGATGTTGATACTGAGGAAATCCTCAGCTGTTTGAGCCAGCTTTACAGCTGCTTTGTGCACAGCAGCAGGAGACAGGCAGCATCTAGGGGCTAAGCTATACTGTCAGTGGTGCCTCTGACAGAGTAGCGTCAACTGTGCAAGTTTGATTGAGCGTCTGTAAAGACATGCTCTATCAAACCCAGAATTAGCTGGAGGTCAATTTGTTAAGACCTACCTGGCAAGTAGCACAGAACTGATTCGACAGGAAGGCATTTCCCATCGACTCAGGTGTTAGGCAGTTGAAGGGAGATAT
Source organism: Pelusios castaneus (assembly GCA_007922175.1). Taxonomy (NCBI): domain Eukaryota; kingdom Metazoa; phylum Chordata; order Testudines; family Pelomedusidae; genus Pelusios; species Pelusios castaneus. The sequence goes on from ML685899.1 coordinate 1,235,969, forward strand.
GCAAGTTATTTTACTAACTTGTGTATCTCCCTTTGATTGCTGCCGAAATCCCCCCACAACATCAACTAGCTGTAGGTTTTCATTTGAACTGGTTGTAAATTTTCAGTTTCAGCCTGAGGCTGAGAATAAGCATGTGGAGTTACAAACTCAAAGGAAGTGTTTAGCGGGAGTGAAAATTGGGGTTTAGAATACAATGGTTTTTTCAAAATGTTAATGGCATGTAATATATATTGCTCATTTAGCTATTTGAAAAGAAAAATGAAGAAGTCTGCCAACAACTCGGAATTCTCAGCACATTCATGCTTGCAACCCTCTCTACTTTTTATATGTCACTTGTCTCTCTATATCTTCAGGGGTTAGATGTCTTCATGTGTGTTTGTATACCATTTAGTACTATGAAGTCTCTCAACACTACATAATATAAGCAGTAAATATGAATATTTCTTAGTAATTAACAATGAAGAAAGAGAAAATTGTCTCAAATTTTGTTAAAATACAGTTCTGATTTAATTATTAAATAATGTGTGTATACGCTTTTGTTCTTCTTGAGTAATTGCACATGTGCATTCTACTCTTGGGTGTTGGTAGGGAGTAAGCCTACTACCGACAGCATTCACCATCCCTGGTGCCTAAGAGGCAGCATAAGAAACAGTGGAGATTCTCAGCACTGAAGTCTGCTAGACATGGGGTAAGAGTAGAATGCAGTCCAAATCTAAGCACTCTTCTGCTTCAGTACTACAAAAGATGGCACCTTTGATTCTGGTGCCTAGGGATGTGTTGTCAATCTGGAGCCAGAAGGAACTCCTTCCACATCTGTGGCACCACACCATGTCAATGCTACTGCAGTACCAACCTCACTGAGTACTGACCATGCTCGAGGCCTCTGGGGTTGCCCTCTTGTGTCCTCCTGACCCTGTTGGTACCAATATTGTCAGCAGTACAAAGCCAATGTTATCAGTGCCGATAGACACAGGAGAATCAGCATGATCACTACAGAGCTTGATACCATGCCAACCCTATGTATCACTGATGGCTCACTCTTTGGTGCCATCAAAGAGAAAAGCCATGATGCTCACTTCTCTGAGGACCTCTCCAGCAAATGAAATGTAAATTCCTTTATTTTCAGGTTAAATATAGAGTAGTCTCAAACAGCTAAAGTGAGGATTTAAAAAAAATTTTTTTTTGTTGATAAAAATTATGTAAGAGGTTATTTTAAAAAGAGGGCCTCATTACTGTACCGATCAAAAATATCTAAAACTTACTTTCAGGATGAAGGTGAAGGTTAACACTGGTGGTGTTTGATGCCTTCAAAATACTTAAAGAATTAGCTAAAATTCCATTTTCAGATTCAAAGGGAAACTTCTTGAGAATGTCTACGATGACAGAGGATAAATATTGTGGAGGATATTCATGATGGAAAACATCAACTATTGTACCTGATCCGATTGACCTATATTGGCAGGAAGCATAAATTTGTTACTACTTTAGACAATTCATTAATTAAAAATTTATACATGCTTACATTCTTCCCTATTCACAACAGTAATTAAGCACACGCTTAAATCCCATTGACTTTAATGGAATTTAAGCATAAGCTTAGAGTTAACATATTTTAACCTCTATTCTTCAACTTTCATGAACTGGAGTGCTAGTCAGGTCTATTACTGTAGAAGTTACCCACATCTCCAACCCAAAGTCAGAACAGTTGGACTGCGTACACTATTGAGTATGTGTGTGGTAGAGACAGAATTTGCTTCCTAATCTGCAGGTAGGTTGTGGAGCTTCAACTCAGCCTCTCAAAAGTTGACATCCCAGCCAGTGGACTACAAAAGCAGTCACTGCCACTCTGTACCTCCTCTCCTGTGTTCCTGCCTCTGGAGGACTTTGCACAGAGGGTCTCTTACGCTGGTAGCTGGTTTCAGTCACATATTGTTTTAACTAACATAATGTTAAAAATGCTGCCAGATAAACATTTACATTCAAATTCCATGGCAGCTGAACTGGTCTTAGCAAAAGAAAAAATTTTTGTAAAAATTCCATAATGTAGGCATAGCTTGAAGTGGAACTCTTGCTGTGTCAGAAAGTGCAGCTAAAATAAACTTGCACCAGATGCAAATGGGAAGAGGAATGAACGGACAAAAAGAGAGTTCTAAAAAGAGACTATACTGATGATTTCTACCATTATTTCTGAAGAAAAACAGGTGACTCCTGGCAAAGTACAACTGTGAAGCTTCAAAGCATATTTAAAATGTACTTGCTCACTGACACAGTCACTTGGCATCTTTACCTATGCAGACCTTTGCCGGTCTGCCAAGACAAGCAATGTGTTGTAGTGGTGATGATTTCTGTCAGGTGGTGCCTGTTCAGTATCTGCCACAATGTACTTCACACAGCCATCAGAAGCTAAGATTTAGCCCATTAGACAGAGAAACTGTCTCTAATGATATTAAATGCCCTAGTAGACACATCTGTATTCAACACAAAGCCAACATACAATATGGTTATTGTAATCCGGGCGTCCAGGGATAACCACCTGAATACGTAAAGATCAGGGCAAGCTGCAAAAAAGAGAGCAGATTCTTCCAACACTGGTGGATTACTGGAGCTAAACTCCCCCACCAGTCACAAACAATGCTTCTGATCCCCCACACTGGATATCAAGAAGCCACCATAAAATATAGTCAGTCCCCTTTACTGCATTTCAGCAACCAATCTCCAATACAGCTACTGGGTCTGGTAAAGAGAGAAATTGCTTAAAATGCCAAGCTCTTTACCCAAAAAGGTTTCTTCTGACCCCAAAGGGTCAGCCACATTACACAGAACAGTATAGGTTTGAATCTTACCCAAAATACCATGCTGCCAGCCAGTCCTTTAGTAACTAAAACTAAAGGTTTATCGTTCAAGGAAAGAAACAAATTATGAGAGTACTGTTAAAGGGTTAAAGTAATCACATGCATTCAATGATTGAAAGTCCAATATATCAGGTTTCCACTAGAATTTGAAGTTTGCAGATCTTAGGCTCACATCCAGTACCTGGATGGGTTTAAGTCCTTGGTTCCCAGCTTCAGTTGTTAAAAATCCAGTTCAAAGGAATATAGACCAAATAGTTCAAGTGTAGAGTTTGCTCTAATTCTCCCATGAGAATTAGCAGGGTGATTCCAAGCCGGAGCTGGCTGGGATCACAATCCTGGGGCCCAAACTTTCCCTGAGAAGCTTGGACAGATGTGAGATCAAGGGATTATGTTCCCACCCCAGCTTCCTTTTATAGTTGTAGCAAGGTGGGCATTTGCAGGTCATTTCTTCGTGTGGGCTTTGATGACAGTTCACAGAAACTTTCTTAAGTGGAGAATAGTAATGTATATTGTCCTTTGAAGTAAAACCTTCACCTCTTGGGCACCACAGATAATTAGCTGCATTAGCACCATCAATAGACAGTTTACATTGGTACATCAAAGCCAAAGAACAATAGTAACAGATAAGGAAGCAGTCCTGTGGCACTTTTAAAGACTAGCAGATTTATTTATCGCATGAGCTTTTGTGGGAGAAAATCCCACTTCAAAGCGTCTGACGAAGTGGGATTTTCTCCCACGAAAGCTCATGCGATAAATAAATCTGTTAGTCTTTAAAAGTGCCACAGGACTCTGTTTTCTTTCTACAATAGACTAACATGGCTACCCCTTTGGAATATAGATATAAACATCATCAAGTAACTACTAAACACACATGCATATCAAAGCCCTTGCCTACCTGTAACACTACAATATACTTTTGAAGGTTAGATTTGAGTCATGTATTTCACAAGATCGCTTGGCCTTTTTAGGCCTAGCATGACAGGTATGACTGGCTGCTGCTCTGCAAATGAAGCACTGAGCTGGAGAAGTAGACAAATTCCAAAGGGGTAGCCGTGTTAGTCTATTGTAGAAAGACAACAGACACAGGACTCTGTTGTCTGGAGAAGTAGAGTTCATGTAAACCGGCAGAGCAACATTAGGACATATTTATGTATATTACATTCATGCACACAATTTAAAACCCAAAATAACCAGAAGCAAAAGAGAAATGAAGCTTCTTTGTGTTCGCAACTATCTCTACTATAATTACCTAAAAACACTTCTTACAAGTGCTGTGCTGATTCAGCACATGATGTGAGTACACAAAAAGCCACAATAAATCCAGCCTCTATTAAAACACTTGCAAAAATGTCAAGGGCTAGATATAACAGTCCTAAATCAAATAAAACTTCCACTGAAGTCCCACTGAACTTAATGGTCTCCATTCATGAGTTTTCTACCTGACTGCACCATTTTATCTAGATTGTTTGCTCCTGAAGTTGCTCCATTGGCCAATCAAGTGACAAGTGGATCAAATTTCCAATGTTTGCTATTAGCTATCTGGCAAAGAAATGTTTTCTGAAGGCACCCAGCATCTACTGGAGTTCAGTGCAAGCTCTGCTTGCAGCACAGCAAGATTGGACCCATCCTTTGCAGGATGGAAAAAGTAAAAACTGACCGACAAATCTATATTCAGCTAAAATCAGCACTTGATTGTATCTAGACAATTGTATTAAAGCCAAGTGCTTTGCAAAGTATAACTGGGGGCAGCTCCTCCATGTTTTTAAGTTCCTAAAATGGTCTTTTAATATTTTAATAAAATACAAACCATGAAAAAAGTATTTTGCAATGTCCTTTAAAATAATTAGAACATGAAAATATGAAATACTCTTTGATAGTAATAATATATCAAGAGTTAATTTATTTACCGATATTGTAACACTTTTCCTTTGTGCAGATCATAAAATCTTGACTTTTGAATATTTCTTGATTTTCCATTTAATGGGATATGTTCAAAAAATAAAATTTGCTGTTCAGTAATATACTGTGGAGACAATGGGCCATCAAAACCTATGTCATCTTCCTAGAATGAAGGAAAAATATAGGTGTTATTCTTTTAATTTTTACTTCTTTTCTTAAATAATGTAAAATAAAAAAGTACTGCTGATTTGAAAACTGATTCAAGAAAAATTAGTAAAAAAGACATTTAAAAAAATCTGTTCCCCCTCCCCATAGAAAATGTTACAAATATTTTCCAACACTTAGCAGTTTTGTTCTCAACCAGGGATATGTGTATCCCTTGGGGTATGCATAGGTCTTCTGAGTGTACATCAAGTCATCTGGACATTTGCCTAGTTTTACAAAAGTCTACATAAAAAGCACTAGCGAAGTCATTACAAACTAAAATTTCATAGAGACAATTAATTGTTCATATTGCTTGGTATGCCATACACTGAAATGTAAGTATGATATTTGTATCCCAATTAATTAATTTTATTATTAGATGGTAAAATTGACAAGCATACAATTTTTCAGTAATAATATTCTGTGACACTTCTGTATTTTTATGTATGATTTTGTAATGCAGTAGATTTTAAGTGAGATGAAACTTGGGTGGTACTCAAGACAAATCAGACTCCTGAAAGATGTACGGTAGTCTAGAAAGGTTGAGAGCCACTAATCTACAGGACTCTTTATATATAGAGACCACCTTTAGAAAGGCAACAGAAACCAAGCTTAATAGAATGGTATTTAGGGGATAGCAGTTATTTCCTTCGCTGCATAAAGGAAAAACTCAGGCCTTGTACACACGATCACTTTATCGCGCATTAACAATCATTACCATGCGATACCAACAACAGCGTACACACGTGCAATAGGGCTGTTGTGCGTTAACTGCCTTGTTGTAGCACAATACAAAAACCACCTCGACAAGGGTGGTAGCAATTAACGTGGAACAGCTGTTGCGCCTTTCCACTCGTGTGTACGCTTACCGCGCAATGATTGGCCCCCGGAAGTGTCCCAGCATTCCAAAGTCGTCCTCTCTGGTCTTCCCCCCACCCGCTCTGTGGCTGTGACGAAACAGTCCCCGCCCTGATCAGATTCCCGGGATTTTCGAATTTCTCATCTGTTTCACTTCATGATCTCTTCCTCGTGGAATGGAGTGCAGATCCGATCATCAGTAGCAATGGTGGCCCATCATGGAAGACACACACCCCTTTGGAGCACGGCAGAGATGCTGGACCTGATCAGCATCTGGGGAGAGTCCGCTGTGCAGGTGCAGCTACGCGGCAGCAGGCAAAATTATGATACATTTGGCATAATTTCTCGGGCCATGTCAGAGAGAGGTTATGATAGAGACACTGTGCAGTGCAGATCGAAGGTGAAGGAGCTAAGAATAACTTATCACTGAGCGAAGGAGGCAAACCGCCATTCGGGATCAGCGCCTGCTACATGCAGGTACTATAAGGAGATAGAAGCCATCCTTAGTGGGGACCCCACAACCACTGCAAAGAGTCCCGTGGACACATCGGCCCCCCCCCCCTCATCCAGTGATGCCAGACCCGAGCAGGATTTGGATGTGATCGATGAGGAGGAGGAGATGGAGGATGACCTGGAGGAAAGCGCAACAGCGTGTAGCCAGGAGCTCTTCTGCACCCCTGCTGAGACGCCCACCCAAGACATGAATTGCAACGTGTCCTCTGAGGTGGCAGAGGGGGGTTCCGGTAAGTTTCTCTTTTGTGCAGCTATGGCTCCTGCTAAAATATCATTGTCCGGGGTGGGGGTGCCTGCTGTCTCGGTCCCTGCTGTGCACACTCTTTACTCTGCATTCATTAGAAGTGTATCAACACAAGCAGTGATTGTCAAAAAATCATCTGTATTTAGGTCAGTAAAGGTTTCCTCGGTGTACCTCCAGAGTCTACTACTCAGGTTAGATGGGAGAGCGTTTGTGTCTATGCTCCCAAAGATGGATACTCTGCTTCGCCAGCTGCAAAGCACAGCCCTGGGAACCAAGGCAACACACAGTGCAGCAGCCTACGGTCCTGGCTTGCAACCGGTGGCATGTAGGATATGTATTCTAGCTGGCAGGGGTACTCTGAGGAGAAAGATATCGGGTTCCATCTGTGTGCCCTGTGAAGAATGTTAGTCCCCAGTAAGCTTTCTATTAGGACGTACCTTGTCCGCTTCAGCGAAGCATAGGATGTTGACTGCCCTGCACCTTCCAGTGGAATGTGCTACTGGAAGGTTACATTGGTTATCTAGGCTATGTGCTAACAACAGCTTTATTATTATTATTTTTTTTAGATTCGACCGTCACAAGGCCGGTGTCTACCCCAGCTGACCGCATGAGAAACATTCGGCGGTGTGCTCGAAGAAACAGGGAGGATATGTTTCAGGACCTGCTGAAAACAGCACAGGAATCCACGAGGGAGAATCGAGCCTGGAGAGAGGAATCCCAACAGAGGAGGCAGAAACACAGGGACAAACTGATAAGCGTCATGAAGGAGCAAACAGAACTGCTCAAGAGCATGATTGCTTTGCAGACCCAGGCGATTAATGTACGGGCTCCACTCCATACAGTTCAGCCGTGTCTGCCTCCCACACCCTGTAGTCCTTCAAAGAATTTCTTTGAAGGCCACCCATCCCCCTGGTACACTGGAACATCCAGTCCCCCCCAGAGCTACTTTTTAGAGACCCGCAGCTACACCCATCTGTAACCCCCCCTTTTAGATTTTAATAAAAACAGTGACAAATAATTTGAAGAGTGGCTTTATTTGTACACATTGAAAATCTCCATAAGGTGCACCTGATGCGTCCTGGAAGTTAACTAGGGGAGGGCATCACTGAAATGGTCCCTGAGTGCCTGCCTTATGCGAGCAGCTTCTCCTTGGGCCCCCCTAATACTCCTAGTGGCTGGCTGTTTGTATGCTTCCTTGAGGCGCTGTGCCTCCATAGCCCACCCTGGGGAAAACTTTTCTCCCCTACTTTCACAAATGTTATGAAGGACACAGCACGACGCAATCACAGCAGGGATGTTGTCCTCCGCCAAGTCCAGCCTCCCATACAAACATCGCCAGCGCCCTTTTAAACGGCCGAAGGCACTCTCCAGAGTCATTCTGCAGCGGATCAATCTGTAATTGAACCGCTCCTTGCTGCGATCTAGGTTCCCAGTGTACAGCTTCATGAGCCATGGCATCAGTGGGTATGCTGGGTCTCCGAGGATGACTATGGGCATCTCCACATCCCCCACAGTAATTTTTTGATCTGGGAAGAAGGTACCCCCTTGCAGCTTCTGGTACAGACCAGTGTTCCTGAAAATGCGGGCATCATGCACCTTTCCCGACTACCCAGCATTGATGTCCGTAAAACGCCCCTTGTGATCCACGAGTGCTTGCAGCACCATGGAGAAGTAGTCCTTCCTGTTGATATACTCGGTCGCGAGATGGTCTGGAGCCAAAATAAGGATGTGTGTGCCATCTATGTATCCCCCGCAGTTAGGGAATCCAATGGCAGCAAAGCCGTCCACAGTCTCACGAACATTGCCCAACGTCACCGTCCTCTGTAGCAGAACGCGATTGATGGCTCAGCACACTTGTGAGAGGGCTAATCCGACGGTGGTCCTCCCGACTCCAAACTGGTTTGCAACCGACCGGTAGCAGTCAGGAGTCGCCATCTTCCAGACAGCAATCGCAACACACTTCTCCACAGTTAGGGCTGACCTCATGTTGGTGTCTTTACGTCGCAGGGCAGGGGCCAACTCTGAACACAGTTCCAGAAAGGTTGCTTTCCACATTCGAAAGTTCTGTACCCACTGCTCGTCATCCCACAGCTGCATAACAATGCGATCCCACCACTCGATGCTTATCTCTCGCGACCAGAAATGGCGTTGCACCATGTGCAGATGATCGGTGAAGGAACTGAGCATGGCATCGATCAGCCCCTGCTCCTCAGCGTCCTTGTCTGACTCGGAGCTCATTGCGTACTGAGCAACCAGCCAAGATGCATTTAGAATGCTGAAGGCGACAGTGGAGATCAAAGCAGGATCCATGCTGTCGCTGTTGTGATTGCTCGCAAGTAGTGTGTCACTGCACTGTTGAAAATAGGTGCGAGTTGCTATTGGCAACGAGGAAGACGCAAGGGGAACACAGTGCACGATGGGAAACTGAGATTTTACCCATGGCGCTTTGCATTCCTTTCCTTCATCCCATGATTCCAAGCACAGATTGAGGGAAAATTGAACTGTGGGATAGGTGCCCAGAATTCATTGCGCTACACCGCGATATTGCAAAGAATTCTGTTGCGTTACAAGGAGCGACGTGTGTACGCTCTATCCCGCAATAAAGGTCACATGTTTTTTATAGCGATTGCCATGTTGCGCTTTAATCTGATCGTGTGTACATAGCCTAAGTAGCTGAGGGTGGAACTGTTGAGAAACATTTTTCAAAGGCCATAAAGATATTTCTTTTATATTTACATTTTTTTTAATAGCAAGAAAAAAGAACAATAAATACAAGGACTATATTATTGGACTATTACTTGTTCTCTGCTTGATTTAACAGGTACCAATGCCAGCTTCTGACTACATCATTATTAGTGCTTATGAAAAAGAGTCAAATTTCCTGGAATCTTCATAATTGATGTGAATATTTTTATGCTGGTGATGTCACTTTGGCCCATGATCTAATTGACTAGTTGATCAGATTTTACCTATGTGTGATTGAACTCCACTCAACCTTCCCCTTCTTATTCCCTCATCTTTCCTTTCTCTCTATTTCTCTGAAAGAAAATTAATTTTCTCATAGTTCTTAAGCACTCTCTTCTTTTGATATTATTCAGTACATTATTCTGTCTTGCCATATGTATGGGAACCATTTTGCTTACTTAATTAATATGTTACTTTTAAAACTCAAATTCTGTAAAGCATTGAGAAATAACTGTCATGAAAGATACTACAAAGAAAGAAATGCAATTTACCAACACCCACTATGTGTGTGAGCAGCACTGGAGGATTCAGTCTCTTTCACTAAAGTTGGAATTTGCTCATGTGTGAAGGGTGCACTCAGGGCCCTTTGCCCCATTCAAGAACAGCATCACCCCATCTGCTAGTGGGGATAGGCTTGTGCAAATCTGTGCTGAACCCAGATAGGATGGTCAGTCGATGCTGCTTGAGGTGGAACGAAAAGATGGACTACTGGATCCACACTTAATTGTCCTCAGCGTAAAAGTGACGAAAAATCTGTGACTTATTCCAGGTCATGGACTAGAAATACCCAAATTGGGGCTGTACTGCAGCCTTGCAGCTCATCCAAGGGCTAAGGGTGGATTCCATCCACCTCCTTGCATGAAACCCAGGAGGGAGAAGGGGATTTAAAAGTATTCCACAGCAGTTTGTTAAGTTTGTTCTACCACTAACCTGTACCAGAGTGATAACATCAAGTAGGTTTATTTCCAGACTATCAGAGACCGATTCATTCAGAGCAATTATATTTAGAGACCCCAAGTGATCATAGTACAAATTAAAAACATTGTATCTTGATGTTGTAAGCCTGGCATATCTTTCTAGACCTACAGAGAAAGAACACAGCATAATAAGTTGAAAATAGGTCATGTAAACAAGCAAAATTTGGTATCATAGTGAATTTAGATTTTTTGCAATAGGGCCAAAGGGTGCTATTGGCTCCCCCAGGAGCCGGGAGGGCTCAGTATTAGGCCTCTAATTTTAAATATCTCTTAAGAAGCAAGCTTATGGATAAGTTAATATATAAAAACTGTTTGAACACATTCACAAACAAATGTAACTGAATGGTTATCTCCTAAAGCATATACTTTTAAGGTCCTGATCCTGTACTGAGATAGGCCCTCATAACCGTTGTCTTCAAAGAGGCTCTTAATGGCTGAAGGGATCCAGGCATACAGAACTCATTGCAGGCTCAGGGTCCTGGGGATCAGTCCCTGGGGATTCCCAATGGAATCAGTCACAAAACTCCCACTGACTTCATAGTGTGTGGGGCATATCATCACTGATGCTCAGCACAATCAGGTATCTGCTTTGCTGTTTTAAATGTGTCAGTTAATGGCAGTGCTACAATACAAAGAGTTTTTCCAAGCTAATGATAGTTCATTCAGAACTTAAGAGAAGCTATGAATTCAATGCATTAATTTTTTGTAGCAGTTTAAAATAATGAACACAGAGAACTAGCTCTAATCAATCTTCAGGGAGTAAGGTTAGCAAAGCAGCTTCCTTGGATCAGTTCTTGACTACTGCAGAACTAATTCGGAATTCCTTACCTGCCTTAGCAAAGAAGATACTTCCCTTGTCAGTCACAAATGTAATCGATTGACTATAAACACACATGTTTGTTTTTATAATTGTTTCATTCTCCAGAGTGATTAACAACATAAAGGTGTTGCCTCCATCATCAGAAAACCAGACCTACGGAAAGGAAACAATAGTGACTACTGAACTGATGTCTGTATTCACAGCTTCATCACAGAGTATTATACAAACTGAACCTTTTTCAAATGATCATTTTCTGGAAATAATCAAAGTTCACTACCTGGCCCCACGGTTATAAAATTATTCTTTCTTTGTTGTAATGAAGTCCTAACAAATATACAAATATCACAGAAATATCAAGTTATCCCAAAATGTGCAATTTGGTGTTTTAGAAAATAACTCCTATCTGGTTATACAAAGTTTCCCCATAACTAAAATTTGTTCATAATTAACTATAACTCACTTCTTGAGTATTTCCTGCCAGAATTAAAGGCCCTTACTTACTCATGCTGCAAAATATTTTGCTCCACAAATCTCTCTTGATTTAAATCAGACAGTTCACAGACATGGGACCAGGGCCACAGAATTAGGCCCTCTGAGAAAAATTGTTTCTTCCTACAGTTAGAAAATGCACGACAGTTTCTCATTTGGCTCTGCCTTGCATTGAAGTCAATATGAGTGCTGCAAAATTTCCTTAAGGGGAACGGATCTGGACCTTTCATTCCTAAAAATCATTGTTAAAATTATACTTCAATACATATTCCCATGGATACCCACCTGATTTCCATAAACATAGAGAAAGTGACTTCCTGGGTGGAAAAACATTCCAAAAGGCAAAAACATCGGGTCTGGAAACCAAAATACTGGAAATTTTGTTTGCCTGTTCAATTTGTGATCTGTTATCTTGTGCACTGAGACCATTGCCTTATTCTAAAGAGAAAAAACATTATATTAACTATAGACAGCTAACATTCTTTTCAGTCATTAAAACCACTAGCATATAGAATACCTTAAGAGAAAGAATGTACAGCACATTTAAGTTATTACACATTTATGTTCAGCAAGTAAGAGTAATACATAGAACTTAGAGAAAGAAACCTGCTCATTATTGTGTATTTGGGCATACATTTTTGCTTTCCAAAGACCAATAAAAGAGAAGCATTCCCTAATTTCTAGTAAAGAAAGGAAAATTTAGTTCTCAAAGAGTGAAGAAAGGGGTTGTGAATAAAGCAGAGAGGATTGGAAGCCAGGAGAGCTGGGTTGTGTTTTCAGATGTGCTATAAAGACATACTGGGAACTTCAGGTAAGTGTTTTATTTTCCTCATCAAAGTACTGTTGCTTATGAAGAGCCATTTGCACAGATAACCCTTTTCAGTGCAAAATACCTAAAGGAGGATCCATTTTATATATAAAAATAAAAGACAGAAATACACTATCACCACTTTGCACTTCTGTAGCACATTCCTTCCAAAATTTCAAAATGCCTGCAAACACTAGGATAAACTTCACCTTTGTGCAGAAGTCCAACACAAAGCTCATTTACCATTTCCACCCAACAAAGGCCTTGTTCTGGACTTCTGCACAGGGGAGAATTTCACTGTAAATTAGCAAATTTTGATTATCTTCATTTTACAAACTGGGAAACTAATCACAGAAAGGTGAAGTGACTTGCCCAAAAAGCAAGGCAGTGAAAGGGTCAGGGGCAGAACTCAAATCTCGTAAGTTTCAGTTCTCCTCCTCAAATACTCACGAACACTGTTTGGCATCCTCTCTCTGAAAGCCATTGTCCTGGACAGAACAACAGAATGGCATGGAAGGATGGGCAATGTAATTATCAATTAGATTTACCAGAAATTATGCTCTGTGTGCCATACTGTACCTGAACAGTTATAAGACCTATTCCAGTGTTCTGCTGATAGTCAATAAGAAATGTCACCACTCGTCTAGAAAGTGTCTTTCCACCATGAAATCTATACGGCAAGCAACTGTACCATTCTGTATATGGATCATTACTATAGAAACAGGTAGATACCTAGCAGAAAGGAAATATGTGATTAGAAACTCAATATGTTAAAATTTTGAATGGGTTTATATAGTGTGTATTATAATCCTGATTTCAGAATGTAGTACTGGATCTTCAAGCTGGTGTAAATTGACTCAGCTCCATTGACTTCAATGGAATGCCTATGATCATTAGACTAACAAAACTGTACAAGCCCTCCCACAAATCCTTTAGCAAACTCAGTCTTACTTAAGTTCTGGATTTCCTTTGGGCAGAAACTGACAACCATCTGGAATTCAGCCAACCTCTCTGCTGAATTTGTGATACAGACGAATGGAAACTAGTAAGTAAATGGAAGTTAATGAGAATTTTCCTGGAATATGAAGGAAGTGGTTCCAGTAAACAAATGTAACTGTAGGCCTTATAATCTGCAGCCAGACCCATATAAATTCCAGAGGGGTAGTCATGTTAGTCTGTATACAGTAAAAACAATGAAGTCCTGTGGCACCTTAGACTAACACATTTTTTTGGGCACAAGCATTTGTGGGTGGCAATCCACTTCATCAGATGCATGAAAGTTTGTGCCTGAAGAAATTTGTCAGTCTTTAAGGTGCCACAGGCCTTTCATTGTTTTCGATCTGTAAAGACAGCTCTTTGTGGAGCTGGAGCTTATCTGACTTTAGTGAGATCCATTTTGGTGCTAGGCCACCAATAAGACCCAATGGAAATGTCATCAGAATCACAGTATGAGCTAAATGTTATTGGATATTAATTTGGAAAGAAATTTTAAAGCTAGGAAACTAGTCAGTGCACATGCCAACTTTTTACTAAAGAACTATGACATTAAGACTTTACATGTTCCAACATAAAAATGGCAAAGATATAGGAAGTTAAAATATATAGACTAATATCAGTGGGAATCCTGTTGCATTAGTACTTCAGTTCGATCCACCAATGCACACCTTACCTGACTTAATGTCTTTTCTTTGTTGAATGAGAGGCTAATATAATCCACTAAGGAAAAAAACAAAAGTATTATTTACAAGCCAATATCTGTGTTCCTAAAACACAGGAAGTCGGAACAAAATAGCTGTAATATAGTTTTAAAAAAGACCAACATGACTTCATATTTATGGGACAGATTTCTCAGAATTGGGGCCGGTTTTTCAAAACAACTCAGTACCAAACAGGTTTGGTACTTCTGGAAATAAAGGCTTACATCAGTTCATATAACTTATTGATACACGTGCATGCACTAAACATACAAACTCTGTTCCTTATACAGAGGGAGAACATGTGCCAGTTGATTTGAGTTTAGGCAGGTTGGCAAGGAGACTGCTGCTTTGTGGCCTGTCCCCCATTTCATCAAACTTTGCAGAAACCCTTCCATGGCTTCTCTGCAGAGTTCTAGTTCCACCTGATTCTCTATCCCACCAGAGTCACAGTAAATTATGTTGCACCCCCCTCCACAATTTGAAAATTCCCTTCAGAGTTGTGATCAAATTACATCTTTTGCTGAAGGAACTTCTACCTAGGAATAAGATTGCTAGGAGCTGGACTCAGCACCAGTGGAGAGACAAGAAGCATTTAAGTGGCAATCCCTCACTTCAAAAGGATTCCTCAAAGTCTGAGAGTTTGAGGATTAGAACAGTAAAATGAAGAAATTAATATTTTTTAGTATGAAAAGTGCATTTCAATAGACATATACATGAGGAAATGAAAAGCTGTGTTGCAAAAGCTAGTGTTCCACCCCACCCCAGTTGAGCCTTTACTACACCAAGTAAGAACTGGAAGTCACTGAAACGGTAAAATGGCTGCTAAAAGGCAGTTGGGTACATGGGGAGCAATTTTAGGACAACTGTTTCTTTTCTTTTTGATGAAGTGCTTTGGAGGGGAGGTAGATCTATAAGATGTCTATATTCCATTTTATACTTATTTTTATTCCTTCTTCCCCACACCCCTCTCTTATACTAAGGCCTTGTCTATACTGAAAAAACGGGACCCACTCAATCAATCCCAGAAGCACTCTCCCATCTACTCAGTAACTCTACCCCTCCAACTGGAGTAACGCTGAGTTGATGGGAGAGCCCTTCAACTCAACGCCGCTGAGTGAAGACAGCGCAGTAAGTTGACAAAGCCGGTGTGGATGGGGATTAGCGCCTAAGTCGACTTAAAGCGTTAAGTTGACTTAATAAGGTCAACAAGGGGCTATGTCTACATTAGAAAAGTTACGTTGATTTTGTTAACTTGACTTAATAAGGTCGACTTTAAGTCAACTTAAAGTCGACCTTATTAAGTCGACTTAACAAAATCAACTTAACTTTTCTAGTGTAGACATAGCCTCAGAGAACATAGGCTTCTCTTCCATGCAGCCTCTCCACTATCTATCTATCTATCATGTAGCAGGAGAAGTTACTCACCTTGGTAACTGGAGTTCTTTGAGATGTCTGCCCCTGTGGTGCTTGCTTTCTATGTGCATGCACCTTTGACTGGAGATTTTTGATAGCAGTGCCTGTTGTTCTGTGCATGCATCCTACATATAATTGTGCCCCTCATGAAGGCTATATAGGGCATGTGGGCAAACCACCATCAGTTCCTTCTCTATCACAAACCTCACAAAAGGCAGCTTCGAAGCAGAGGGGAGAAGAACAGATAGTGAAGCACCCATAGCTGTGGCATTAACAGAGCTGATTTTTTGGCAGGGCCTGTGGTTGACACAGGAGGGCATAGGTTTGACGGGTCAAAAAACAAGTGGTTCCTGAACTTGAGTTTGGGAAGCAACAAGCCGAGAAATTAAGCTGCCCAACACTCCAAGTTGCCAAGGTAACTTAAGCAGAGCATTGGCAGCAGAACTTGCACAGCCATGGCCCACCCAGGCCCACCTGTAGCCACACCAATAGCCTACAGAGACACACATTCCAAGTACTACACTTAGGAACGGATAATTAGTTCTATACAAACAAAATGGGAAATGACTGCCTAGGAAGGAGGACTTCTGAAAGCAGGGCCATGCATAAGGGGGGTGGGGCCCAGGGCCAGTAGTCCTGTGCAGGCCCCCCAGCCCCACACATTCCCTAGCACTCAGGTTGGGGGGTGGGGGGGAAACCAGGTGGGCCAGCCCAGAGAGGCCAGGCCCTGTGCACTCGCCCCTCCCCTGGGCTGGCTGCTCCACCACTGGGGGTGGGGCAGGCTAGTGCAGTGGCTGGGATCCCCTCCTCTTAACCTGCTGGTCCATCATGGGGGTGGGGAGGGCCGGCCCAGAGGCTGGGCATCATGCTCTGCCCTGACCCGCTGCCTTCAGCGTGCTGCCAAAGGCAGCAGGGAGCAGGTGGGCTGAAGCACAGCAGTGGGTGGGCAGCGGCGCAGGCCCCACACTGCCTCACTGGGAGCCGGGCAGTGCGAGGCCCAAGTAACTGCAGGGTTCAGGGCGATCTCCCCATTCACCCTCCCCCGTAAGGACGGCCCTGGGTGAAAGGGATCTGGGAGTCCTAGTGGATCACAAGCTAAACAGGAATCAACAGTGTACCACTGTGGAAATAATATAAGCAAACATCATTCTGTGATAGCTGTATTAGCAGATTGTTGTAATTAAGGCACAAGGAGTAATTCTTCCTCTCTACTCCATGCAGATTAGCCTTAGCTGGAGCATTGCGTCCAGTTCTGGAAAGATGTGGACAAATTGGAGTCTGTCCAGAGAAGAAAAACAAAAATGATTAAAGGTCTAGAAAACCACTTAGATAAGCTGCGTAGGCAGGTTGTGGAATCTCCATCATTGGAAGTTTTTAAGAGCAGGTTAGACAAGTACCTGTCAGGGATGGTTTAAGAGGGTACTTGGTTCTGCCATGAGTGCAGGGGACTAGACTCGATGACTTCTCATTGTCCCTTCCAGTTTCTATGATTCTATGAAAACATGATCTACAAGGGAAGGTTGAAAAAGCGGGGTTTATTTAATGTGAAGGTGAGACGACTGCAATAGAAACAGAGTCTGAGGGTCCTCTTGAATGGCCTACTCCTGTCCAAGTAAAAGGTTAATGCCTTCTTAACATTTACCACAAGAAAAGCAGACTTCTGTGTAGACTCATGTAGCTTAGGAAAAAAATGGAAGGTGAATAGTTTGGTTTATATGAAAGTCAGAGGACATCTTAGATAAGTACTTTGGATGAGGTCATAAAGATATCTTCCTCTTCCTCAGAGAACACAGTAAAGGGAGGCTTTGCCATTACATCCCTGACCCCACCAATCTTTAGGGAATAAGTGATGGCCACCTAGAAGGTCATTTTCATACACAGATGTAGCAGTGAGTGTGTAGCTAATGGCCCAAGGGTTGTTTCACGAGACTGTTAAGACCTAGGTTGAGATCCCAAAACTATTTATGGGCTCACATCTGTGGAAAAAGAGATTGATAAATCCTTTTAGGAATCTCGCTGTGGTTGGATGAGCAAATACCGAGAAATCTGCTACTGGCATATGGAAAGCTGCTACTGCTACTAAATGAATCTTAATGGAGCTCATAAGAAGGCCTGATATTTTCAGTTTCAACAGATAATCCAAAACTGAGGAAACAGATGACTAGAGTGGACAAGAGAACGATGGCACCAGTTACATCAAAGGTTATATCTTCTGTTTCTGAAGGTAAGTATGTCTTGTAGATTCCTTTCTGCTATTTAACAATATTTTTTTGTACTTCCAAAGAACACGAGGTCTCTAATCCTGAGAATCACTGAGGAACCAAGCTTGCAGGACAATCAGATTGGGAGAGTGCAGTGTCTGACCCACACCCTGAGATAACAGTTGAGGTTTGATGGGGAGCCACCAAAGAGAGTGAAAGTTGAGTTTGATGAGGTAAGAAAACCAAATTCGTCTTGGCCAATTTGGTGCAGTCAAAATACTTTGACTTGGTCCTGTCTGATCTTGATAAGAATCTTTAAGAGCCATAGAGTTTGAGGATATGCAAAGAAAAGACACTTCGTACATGTAATGAGGAAACTGTTTCTTAGAGATCGGTCTCTGATGATCCTTAAGCTATAAATATTTTATTAAGGACTTGAGAGTCCAGCTTACATTTGTAATTTAGGGAGATATATCTGCTCACCATGGCATTTTGTATATCCAGGAGGTAAGAAGTCAAGATGACTATCAGATTGGCTATGCAACAGTTCCAAAGTTTTATTGCTTACATACAGAGCGAGTGGGAATGCACTCTGCCTTGATGATTGATCTAATGCATGCATGCTATGTTGTCTGTCATGATCTTGATGCTCTTGGTTTCGAGTAGGGGAAGAAAGTGAGGGAAGCATTTCTGGTCACCCTTAATTCCAACAGATTGATGTCCAAGGGCTGTTTCTATTGTAACCATTTGCTTTTGACTATGTGGGACCTAAATGTTCTATCCTAAGAGGAAAGTGTCCAATGTTAACACGACTAGGGGGATTCTGGTTGAAAAGCATTCTTGCACAAACATGGAATGCATTCATCCACTCAGTGAGTGACTGTAGGACATGACTGGATACAGAACCCTGTTTGTTGAAACTGTGTTTGTTGGGTACAATAACAGTCCTCAGCTACCCTGGGTGGCTGGAATTGTCAGAAGACCTAAGGGAGTTTGGTGCCCAAATTACATAGAAATTTAGTGGGAGTTTGGCTGCTTAACTGCCTTAGGCTCCTGTAAAAAGCCCAGGTTAAGTGATTAACCTGAACACAATTCAGTTCATAATTATGCGTTACCATTTTTTTCTTTTCTCCCTCCCCATTTCATAGATGTAAAAATTTTCAAATCTGAACTTCTCACCTTCATAGTTCTCTTTGTTAGCTAGACATTGAACATTATACCATATATTTGCACTGAAATAATCATCCTATAAGAAACAGGGGGAAATACATAATTAAAATAATTGCATCCCTTAAATAAATAATTACTTAGTTTCCATTAAAGAATCCTTCCAGGACACTGGAAAGTGTTGTGGATTTTCTAGTAGACATTTAGCCATGTATAGCTGATCTGAAGTTGAGGATGGTTGGGCTTGATCAATAATGCAAATTCAAGTAAATATAGGTTGATGGAGAAAGAGGAGTTGGAGAATATAGTCACTTCCTGAATCGCCAATCAAATTAAGCAAGGCCTGAACATTAAGCTGGGGAAGGTGTAAGTTTTCAAACAACATGTGAAACCAAAGCCTTGATAAGTGGTAGTCATTAAAAGATCCCATGATAATGCTTACAAGAAAAGTGATATCCTACTCAATAGCCATGGCCAAGTTCAAATCTGAGAAACTATACTGTGCTTGCCTGTAACTCCCTCTACTGTTTCTTATTCTTATGCTCTATTATTCTTAGTAGCCTGGCCAAAAAACTGTTTTTGTGAACGGTGAGGCAATTGCAGTGTTTTAACCCAGAAATTTAAAACTCTTCTTTAAAAAAAAAAAAAAAAATATTCATTCACTGATGTAAAAGTCATCTTGTATTGTGAACACTGAAGACAAACAGAAAATTAAGAAAACTTCATTTCCAAGTTTCTTACCCTTTCAAAGCCACAGAAGCTTGGTTTGGTAAACTAGGGGGGGAAAAGAATGCAAAAAATTAGCAATACTAGTATGTGATCATGTAATTAAAGATTATCATAATGCATATGCATCAGGGGACGAAATTAAGCTTGCAAACACAGCCTTAATTTTAGTATTTCCTAAACATTGAATGATGACTTTGCAACCTTAATAATGTTCTTTTAGCATAGATTTTTGTGTGTAATATACATCTTAAAATAATTAATAGAGAATGGCATTTCTTGGAAATTCATGAACAATATTAAGCATATTCAATTTCTCCAGCCAGTCATTAACAACCAAGAAATGCTTTTCCTAATGCTCATTATTAACTATATTCATGATTAATAGAAATGACAGATGGGCCTGAGCTCTAAAGTTCAAATCCAGATTTTTTTTGGTTTTGAATTTTTCCAAGTTGTGAGGACATTTGAATCCAGGGTTTTGATTCAGGCTTCTCTCCAACATAAAATTGATTGAAAATCACTAGCTATCTGGTCTGCAATAAGCTGTAGAAACCTAAACAGTATAAATTATTTAAAAGTTAACAGGATTTGTCTTGACAATTTATAATTAGAAGGGGTTTTTAATTATATAACTATTTCAGTTAGAGACAGTCTAATATTATTCTCATAGCTTCATTTTGTAAGCATATAGAAGCAAATGTTTACAGCTACATCCTCACAAGTCTTTGTGGACTTGTTCGGGTGTAAATAAGGGCAAAATTTGGCTGAGTGACATGTACATTGAGCTCAAAACCAATGTATGTTAGTCACATCAGGCCAAAATTCTTAAATCTCAATCCATTAGTCCTTACTCAGATAAAATGACCATTTAATGAGAGTGTGTGAGACTTTCAGAACCCCTCAATGCCAACTGTCAAAGGGTTTGCTGTTCTGTAATAGCAACTCCTATCAAGCCAGATGCATTTACTACACTTATCACATTGCTCTCATCCTATCTCCCCATAAATAGTGTCGCTTAAGGTATTAAATGAAAGCCAGTGAGACACTGGTCATGAATATCATTGCAAAATGTATGTATTGACACTGTATAAGGAGTTACCTCTATATACTAAACTATAATGTCAAGTTTGTAACAAGATTGAGTTGACGAATAGGTTTCTGCCAGATGAAGCATGCCTATTCACCTATCCTTGTCTCTGATGTAAATTAAGCATCATGAGCCAAACACAGTGGAAGCTACACGTACATTCCAAATCAACAGAGACCTGTGAAGTCAACAGGAAAGGAGTGTACAGGAATATGAACAATGAAGGAACAAAGCTTTATCTTGGGATTCACTTCATAAGAATACACTTCAAAGGTTTACTGGACTGTATCTGGGAGAAAAGGATAGTATCTTGTTATCTGTCACTGAGAGAGCAAAATAGGCAGCAGTTTTTACATCCATGAAAAGTGGATCTCAGCCATGCGGGTTGGTGAAGCTGGGAGGTTGTTTTAGACAAATTTTAGGCAAGGATTTTAGCCTGTTATTATTAAGTTTAGACTCTAAAAGCATCTTATACTTCTGTGTCCAATATTCTTACTCACTACTCATTTGAGTCTTTGAATCTCTGTTCATTGTGAATAAACTTCCTCTGTTTTTTATTATAAATACATCTCAGTGCTGTGTTACTAAGAAAGTGTGAATCCTGAACTGAATCAAACAAGCTGATGTGAACATGGTTACCTAGTCTAGTGAATTCTGAAAGTGTCCGGTGACAGGGCAAAACGTTGCAGGCAGTTTTAGAGAGGCACAGGGGCAGGGGTATACCTTTTGTTACCTGCAAGGCAAAGCAAGGGTTGGTAGAGCTCTAAGGAGATTGTTTGAGTAGCTAACAGACTGTTGAAGTCAAGGAGCTGACAATAAAAAGGATCAGTTCCAAAGGGGTAGCCGTGTCAGTCTAGTTCAGCAAAACAATCACGGACTTCATCCTCTCTGGACTTCATCCAGCAAAGCACTGAAACACAGGCTTAACTTTAAGTACATGAGTAGTTCCATTGTAGTGAAAGATACTAATTCCTACTTGCAGGATCAATCCTTCTTAGCAAAACAAACAAGTAGTCTTTTAAAGACTAACAAATTTATTTATTGCATGAGCTTTCGTGGAAGAAAAGCCTACTTTGTCAGATGCTTGAAGATGGAGAAGTATCTGACAAAGTGGGATTTTCTCCCACGAAAGCTCATGCGATAAATAAATTTGTTAGTCTTTAAAAGTGCCACTAGATACCTTGTTTGTTTTGCTAAAAAGGATTGATCCTGCAAGTAGGGATTAGTATCTTTCTTGACAATGGAGCTACTTATGTACTTAAAGTTAAGCATGTGTTTCAGTGCTTTGCTGGATGAAGTCCAGAGAGGAATCACCATCTTGCTGAATGAAGCTCTATATGATCAGTCAATCCTCACATACCATTAGAGCTCATTAAATGAATTGTTCTTGCCAGAGAGCTGATTAAATGAATTGTTCTTGCCAGAGTATGTGGCACAGCCAATGAATTGTGAAGGAGAATCCAATTGTTTTACAATAAACAGTATGCTTATGCTACAGATTTTTATGCTTTGGGACAGTTGTATTTCTCTGTTCCAAATTTTAACAGTTTGTGTTTTCCTAATTTCCTAATCTCAGGTTAAAAGGCTGAGAAAAAAGTAATCTACCTAATCAGACAAATTAAAATCTCTTTTACTATATTTCCATGAGGACTTCTCCACAAATAACTGTGCACAATTTTGCAAACTTTTATTTGTCTCAAACTCTGCAAATATGGTTTTAAAAGTAATTTAACTTATAAGCAAACTCACATACATTTAAAATTCTTTCAGTTGGGTAACGTAGATCTTGACTGATAAAAAGGCCCAGCGTAGTGAGGATTATTAAATGATTATTCGTTAAGATTATATTCACAAGTGAGAGGCCAGCACAGTCTTCTGGAAGAGAAAAAACAGTATTATGAATAATCACTGCTTCATTTATTTGTTTTGTGCTTTCATCAGCCATGACTAGAGTCTACACACAAACCAGAGAATCACTTCGACAATCAGAATATTTGAGGGCATCATTACAAGGGCTTTCTTTCTTTCTGGATTCACTATATAAAATAATGAGTGTCATTTTTATGATCAGGCTTGCTGTAGGTTTAAGAATTTGACACTGACACCATTTAACTGGCTACCCCGAACCTGAAAATAAGGCCAAAGGGCTAGATGATGTGGAATTAAGGCTTTCAATTTGCTGCTTCAGAATAGCATCGAAACATGCATCTGTCTTCCCATAGGAATTGATTATTCCTTTTGCCATCATTTTTATAGTATTGACTCTTTAGAAACTTCCTAGTTCAGCTAAGCACTGACCTTGATCCAGCTTATCATCTAACAAAGGATAGGGATATGACCATTTTCAGAGCACACTTTCCACTCCAGTTGGCCAGTAAGGACCACCATGACAACTCTGCAATGTCCTTCTATTCTCCCTGGCTATGTACACACGATCATTTTATTGCGTGGTAAGGCTCCTTACCACGCAATAAAGCCAATAGCATACACACGATCAATTTTTCTGTTGTGCGGCAACACCATCTTGCTGCGCAACAGTTAAACCACTCAAAACGAGAGTGGTAGCATTATCGCGGAACAGCTGTTCCACGGTAATGCTCGTGTGTACTCATTTTGCGCAATAGACAGCCTCCGGAAATGTCCCAGAGTGCCAATCGAGGCCACTCTGGGACATTAGAGCTGTCAAATATGTCAATTTCACTGCTCTAGCAGAGCAGTGAAATTGAGTATTTTTGGGAGCTGCCCGGTTTGGCAGTTCCCCTGGACTAAGCTAGGGGGCTGGCCCGAACCGGCTGCCCACGCCGGTT
>ML685899.1:1259878-1347127 GCA_007922175.1 Pelusios castaneus
TTAGGGGGCTGGCTGTGGGCAGTGCATGGTGGGACAGGTGTCCACCATGCACTGCTCTTCTTTCGCAAAGGAGCATTCACACGGTGAATGCTCCTTTGCGAAAGAAGCAGCACGTGTGTACACGAGAAAGCGCTATATTTATAGTGCTTTCCTTGTCCCGCAATAACTTATTGCGGGACAAGTTTCTCGTGTGTACATAGCCCCTGACTGTGTTCAAAGCACTACTTCTGTAAGGTGACCAGATAACAAGTGTGAAAAAAATCACAACCAGGGATGGGGTGTGAGGGAGGAGAGTGGGTAATCGGTACCTATGTAAAACATCGGGACTGTCCCCATAAAATTGGGACATCTCGTTACCCAATACGTCACTGATATTTACTTTTCCTATTGGTTGGATTGAGAATGTGATCAAGCAAGGGACAAAGACTGTTTCAAACTAGGCTCTACAACCTACCACTAATCTAAGCAGCCCTTCTTTCTCTATGTATGCCTGCTATGGACTTATAACCTTGTTTTATTAATATTTCTTAAGCTTTTTGGTTTTATTATTGACTATTACATATACATGATACTATATTTCCAGCTTGTATACTATATTTTGATGTAATTGAAGACCTACTGAGCTCAAGGGCAGCAAATATGGGTAGAGATGGATCAAGGCATCCCACATGTGCACTTTTGTTAACACAAGTCCATGTGCAGATTTGAGTCCTTCACATGGCAGTGTAATGAATGTACCCCCCACGCAGCCAAGAGAGCTGCACTTATTGAAGTGTTTAAGAACAAGAAGTAATTACCATAGTCCAGGAGACTACACAGGCTGTCCGTCATATTGAACCATGTTGTATCTCGAGATATAAATCCGGAAATGGTAATTCCTAAATAAATTCCTACAAATAATAAAATTGAAATAAAGATTGTCATTTTTTCCTCCCGTTGCTACATCAATCAAAAAAACCCCAGATATCTAGTGTGTGCAATTCATATAATCTTTTTTTCAAATGTGGTTTTGGAAAGAATATTGAAAGGCAAATAACCCAACAAATGGAAATGACAGATCACTTAATAGAATTTTTCGGTAAGGTCTTAATGATATCTTTTCCTTGTGAAAGACTGAACATGAGGACCTGCCATCAAACCTTGTAATTCCTTCATCTACTTAGTTGATATTATTGCTCCCAGGCAAGTGGATTTAATAGATATGGCTGCATCTACACTTGTAAATTAAGTCAATTTAAGCTTGCTTAAGTCGGCTTAATTTACCCTGCATCTACATTACAGTTTTCTTAAGTTGACTTAAGCAGCTTGCTTAAGTCGACTTAAGGAAAATAAAGTCGACTTTATTAAACCTAGAATTACGTTGACTTAAGGCTTAATTTGACTTTTTAAAGTTGAATTAAGCCAGGGTAGACGTGGGGTAGCCTTAAGTCGATTTAGGACTACGCCAGAACTACACCAATGCCCTCCCTGCCGGGGGGGGCACAGGGGGAGTCTGGCATGCCCCACCAAAGGGCAGGGAAGAGCCCTGTGTGACACTGTCCTGATTTAGGGAACCATTTATGATATTATTTTCTATTAATATCTCATAAATGCTATAATCCATAGGAACTATGTCATATTTGGTATCAATAGAAAGGTAGTAATTTGCTGGGAATGATTATAAAGTTTATGTGTAGGAATTGTATTTGTATTAGAAGTTAGTGTAACCCATATGCCTGAAAAGGCTATCTCTGAGAGACCTGCTGAGGGTGGGTTACTGTTGTTGGGCAGATTAGTGACCCACAACTGGAAACTTCCAGAGGCAGGGTGTGGTAGCAATTTGAGCATGCTC
The DNA here is from genome assembly GCA_007922175.1 of Pelusios castaneus. Taxonomy (NCBI): domain Eukaryota; kingdom Metazoa; phylum Chordata; order Testudines; family Pelomedusidae; genus Pelusios; species Pelusios castaneus. The sequence goes on from ML685899.1 coordinate 1,261,710, forward strand.
CACAGTGTACCCTGCTGGTGTGATGTGAGGTTGTCAGTCAGATGACTGGAGAGCAGCAGCCTGAGCAGACAGCAGGCAGGAGCTGCCTTGAGGGGAGACCATGTGCTCAGTGTTCTGGAGAGGAGCTGAGCCAGGAGTGACCAAGATGTTTTCTCCATGTAAAGGAGTCATTTGCGACAGACCTTGCAGACATGCATATGGGACTGAGGGCTGGTTGCAGAGGAGAAGAGAAAGCCTGCATGGAATGCTACAGAGGATCCCAGCAAAGAAAGAAGAGGACAGCTATTTCCTGCCACTCAAGCTTCCACACTGGAACAGAGACTGTAGCTGAGAGTTGGGTGAACTCCACACAGACTTTGGGACTCTTGGGTATCTTTCATGCAAGGGATTGTTCTTGGTTAATTGTAGTTTGTTTTCTTAGGATAAGGTTCATGTAGTTAGTAGTTAATAAAGTTCATTGTTATGTTTATTGTAGTAGTATTTTAATGTGTGAGTGTAGCTCTGAGCAAGCTTCGCCATGAGTCCTGTACAGACTGGATCCTGGGTCTCCAGCTGCTTTCCCCATAGGGGTTGGGATTGATTTCTGTGGGGCACTGGAGAAGGGCAACTAAATGAATTTAGCCCACCCGAAGGTTACATTAGGAATATGGTTGTTATATCTATACTTTAACTTGTGTGATTCTGGGGAAACTCCTCAGTCAGGCTGTCTACAACCATTGTCTCCTTAATGGCTCATCAGGTTTCTCCCTGGGCCCATTGTACCTGGGAGCTTCCTTAACATTAAAGGAGACAATGGTTGTAGACAGCCTGTCTGGGGAGTTTCCCCAGAATCACACAAGTTAAAGTATAGATATAACAACCATATTCCTAACTTCTAATACAAATATAATTCCTATACATAAACTATATAATAATTCCCAGCAAATTACTACCTTTCTATTGATACCAAACATGACATAGTTCCTATGGATTATAGCATTTATGAGATAATAGAAAATAATATCATAAATGGTTCCCTAAATCCAGACAGCATTACACCCTGCCCACCCTGCCCCTATGCCCTGCCAGGGTCCCTGTTCCCCTTTGCCCCATTGTACACAAGGGGTGCAGCCCCCGCCACCGTGGACCTGCCCAAGGTCTCCCTAGCCCCTAGAAGTCGACCTAGCCGTCCAGTGTGGACGCTCTAAGTCGACTTTGTAAGTTCCCCCCTAAGTTGACTTTAAATTTAAGTGTGGACATGTTAAGTTGACTTAAATTTACAAGTGTAGACATAGCCTATGAAACTGGAAGAAAGAGGCCCTGGGTTCAAAGAGAGGGCCCATTGGCCCTGTTAAGGCTATATTTACAACCTAGGGAAGGATTAAGTTCTCTAACTGGGGGTGGGGTAGACCCTCATCAGTCCCATTAAGAATCTAGCCATAGAATGTAGCATATCCAGGAATTGGAGGGTGGAGTGATGAGGTAGTTGCTAGATGAACTCTCAATAAGCTCACTGATAGTTCTTAATTTAAGAAGATAGTTGAAAATCTGAGTTCTGAAAGAGGGCTCAGGAGGGAAAAGCTCAGCAAACAAATCACCTCATCTCAGGAAGGGAGGGGCGGAATGGGGGTTTGAAAAAGGAAAAGAAGTTTTAGTTATCCAGATGGGCTCCTCATCCAAAAGGGGGAGGTACCCATCACCAGGCTTAGATGGAAGAGGAAAGAATGGAACCCCATTGCAGAGATTTGTTGGATCCATTTTAATGGTGACAGGATTCATGGTGGAATGTGTACAACATGTCCAGTTTATGTTTGCTTGGCTGATAATCAGACTTCAAAATACCATGGCATGCAGTACTGGGGAAATCTGACATGCCAAGCCATGAAGCTGCAGGAAGCCATGTGACCCAGCAGTCAGAGGGAAGTTCTCACTGATGTCCTAGGGTGAGTTCTTAGATTATAACAAAAGTTCAGAAGGGCTTGGAATGTGTTATGGTAGATAAGTCATCAATGTTGTCAGGTAGACCGCTGGCTCTTATGAAATCTATTATTTTCAGTCCCCATACAGAGTTATTTTTGTTTATTTCCTGGCCTAACAGAGATCGTAGAATCATAGAATATTAGGGCTCGAAGGGACCTCATAAGGTCACCTAGTCCAGCCCCCTGCTAAAGGCAGGACTACTCCCACTAAATCATCCCAGCCACGGTTTTGTCTAACTGGACCTTAAAAGTTTCCAAAGATGGAGATTCCATCACCTTCCTAGGAAACCCATTCCAATGCTTCACCTCCCTCCTAGTGAGAAAGATTTTCCTACTAGCCAACCTAGACCTCCCCTGCTGCAACTTGAAACCATTGCTCCTTTTTCTGTCCTCTGTCACCACTGAGAATAGCCTAACTCCCTCCTCTTTGGAACACCCCTTCAAGTAGTTGAAGGTCGCTATCAAATCCTCCCTTAGTCTTCTCTTTTACAGACTAAATAAGCCGAGATGCAGTTTGCTGAATGGAGTCTGCAACTTATTGATATATTTTCTCCTGAATAAACTAAGGAAAACTTTAATTCCTAGATTTCTGAGGGAAGCTACCACTACCCTGAGGTACTCTATGAAAACTTATCTGCATTGGTTATGGCAACTTCCCATATATCTTTTGTGGGCTGGGTGGATGATGATATAAAAATATGCATCCCAGAGCTCAACAGTGAGGTACTAATTGATCAGATCTAAGGAAGAGATAATAGGGGTAAGGGCCCCATCCAGAACTTGAAATTTGGATGAAGGTGTTTAGGTGCCTCAGGACCAGAATAAACCTCCCTTTGGAGGAATATGAATATAATGAGACTAAAACTCCCTTCACCCTCCACTACCAGTTTCCCCTCTTAGACTGAGTTCATAGCTCTGGTTAAGCAGTCCTCTCTGTGATTCTCTGCAACTGGGATTAAGTGTCCATTCCACTCAGCTGGGAGACAGCTGTCTAGTTACAGGCAAAGCTGAAACCAACATGCCATAAAAAGTCAGACAGGCTGTAAAAACCACGAACACAAAAGGCCAGAATGACTACTGGGCGTGGACCTGGGCTGCTGACCTAGTGTGAGATCCTGGGATTATTGGGTGAAAACCCTGGTTTACCCCAAAAGGGCTGAGATCAAATGTAAGCCAACTAAGGGGCCTAGCCACATGGCAAAAACTATTAGTGGATCTGGATGACCCAGGAGCAGAACTAGAGAGAAAAAGCCTTTCAGTCCTGCACCTAACCACAAGGGAGTAGATTAGTTATTGAGTATTTTTCCCACATCACCTCTATTATTTCCAGGACCCATCAATCTTAGTGGTGGTGCTCCACAACTCACAGAAATGAAACCAGCTATTCCCAAATGGAGGGGATACAGTGCTCTTGAGAGAACTGTAAAATGTGCTCTCAATATTGATAAAGGCTCATGAGCCGACAAGGCAGTGGAACCAGAAGATTTCACTCTAGGAAACGTCTTATGTTTCCTTGCTGGTTCAGGTTGTGTCTGCTGCTGATAGGATTGCCAATGTTTGCATCTGGGAGCAGGAGTATAAACCTGTAAGGATCTCAGTGTTGCCTGTAAGTCCTTAATGGAATGTAAGGCCTCTTAAGTTTTAACATTGAAGAGAACAGACCCTTCAAATTGGAGATCCTCATCTTGTACTTCTTTAATGATCTCTGTGAATGGAGCCAGGATCTCCACATTGCAAATGAGGTCACTACTCATGTGGAGGCCATATTTGCTGGATCAAGGGCCACCTGGAGAGATATTCTAGCTACAAGTTGACCCTCAGCAATGACTGATTTATATTCTTCCTGTTGTCCCAGGGAATTTTGTCTGAATTTTGCCAAACAACAAAGTCAAGATTTTGCCACCAAAGCTTGGTAGTTAGTGATGCTCATTCGGAAGATTGATGGTGAGCAATTTGTTTTTCCAAACAAGTCCAATGTTCTTTAAAGTAGATTTTTGATACTGATGTGTTATCTCATTGGCTGCTCCAACTATTAGAGAGGAAAATAAAATTTCTCAAAATTCCCATTGAGGGAACTTGATTGCAGCAGCCTACTCTCTTAGATGTTAGAACTAAAGAGGCATCCATCTTCAAAGACCCCACCAATTTACTAAAAGTCCATCATTTACTTGTAAAGTCAGATATCCAGGAGCCATGGTTTGGAGAATGTCAAGGACTTTGCGCAAAGTTTTCATTAGCAGTCTATATATCTGCCTGGGGTCACCTTGTTGGGCCCTTAGGATTTGCATATGATCATATCAGTCTCTCAGATAACTTGTGAGGCTCAGACCATGCAGACACAGAGATGACTCAGGCTCAGAACATTTATCACAAGAAGGCTATGTCTATGCTAGAAAAGTTTAGTTGACTTTATTAAGTCGACTTAATAAGGTCGACTTTAAGTCGACTTAAAGTCGACCTTATTAAGTTGACTTAAAAAAGTAGATTTAACTTTTCTAGTGTAGACATAACCCCTTTTCTACCTTATTAAGTCAACTTAACACTTTAAGTCGACTTAATAAGGTTGACTTACGTGCTAATCCCCATCCACACTGGCTTTAAGTCGATTTAAGGAGTCGACTTAAAGCTTAAGTCAACCTAAAACGAGGTGTTATTAAGTCAACATAAGCTTTCCTTAAGTCGACTTAAGAAAATGATTAAGTCGACTTAAGGAAAGCCCAGTGTGGACGCGGAGTAGTTTAGGTCGACTTAAGCCTCCTTAAGTCAACCTAACTCGTAAGTGTAGACGCACCCAAAGTAAGCTAAGAGAATTTTGTAAAACTGCTCAATCATTTCGCTTCTATGTTGCTTCCCTTCCTTCCTGTCCCACCTCTATTTTGTTCATTTGGATTCTAAAATCTTTGGATCTGGGAATTTATTATTTTACATGTCTATAATGCACCTTTGATCCCAGCACTGTTATATACATATTGAATAAATAAAACCATTTTGTCCATCCCTAAAATGGGTTATCGTTTGGTTTGGCAACTCTTCCCAGAATGGCATGACAGACCAAATTACTGACAGGTTCTGCTGATTCTTCTAACAGATACAGCTAACAAATAGTAAGTTACTGAATATTTCTATCTTCTCTTTTGTTTTTTGTTCTAGGATTACAGGTAAGCAAGCTTGTGCTGGTTTTTACTTTCCAACATTTCCTATATCTACCATTAGATGTCAGTGTTCACTTTTATTTGCATCTCAGTCCCAGTCTGAGATATTAAAGCCAATTTTCCTACCCTGTAAACAGAGTACAAGATTGATTTTCTAATATGATCAAGTTTGTCAGCACCAACAAGACATTTAATAATAGGGAACCATACTAAAACCGACCAATGGTCCATCATGCCATATTCCCCATCTCTAGCAGGGATTCACTGATGGCTTCTTCAGGGGTAAGTTTAAAAACCTTCATAATTCAACTAAGTGTGCGACACTACCCTATTGGGAATTATTTTCCTGAACCCAAATGATGATCAGCATATGTCTGGAAGCCTTAATAGAGCACTGGATTAAGGGACAACTTGTGTTTTATTTCCATCTCTAACATCAAAGTGATATGCGAGTATAGTCAAGTTATATCACTCCTCAGTGTCTCAGATCATGTTTACAGCTAGGAAACTGAGGCACTGGGATCCACAAGTTATTTATGTGCTGTAGAAAAAAAATATTTCATAGAGTGCCCTCATTCTGAGAATGAACAAATAGAAGTGCCCAATTAAGACTTTTCCATAACATTCATTAAGTTAGATTTCTTCTTTTCTCCTTTCTATCTAATAAGTGCTGGCCTATAAATCTCTCAATGCTTCAAATTATTTCAGGTGCCTTTTTCTAGATCTCTTCTCTTTCTGCCCTGCCTTTTTTGAAATTAAGGTAGAAACCCTAAACTCAAAAGGGAAAGTGAGAATGTATTGTTGATTTGTATAATGGAAAGAGAGTATTTTCTGGATTTTCCTTTTTTCACTTTCTGGCTGCAACTACACAGTGAGCCAGACAATGTCACTGACCTGTCTAATTTTGGAAGTAAGAATGCAGATGTTTACATAATACTAGAGGTTATATTTATTTCAGAACTCAGGATAGTATTTGAATACCACAATCCATTTGATCCAGTGTACAGTGCCTTGCACTTGCCTACAGATTTGTGGTGAATATACTCAGACACACAGATGCACAACTTACCATGTACTGTATCGTTACATATGAGAGCAATTATTGCCACATCATTAGCACAGGGACATTTTGACACTGTGATATTTATTACATCAGGTATTAGAGCATTAATTTCAGCAGACTGCATTGGTTTGCCAAGAAGCCATTGCAAAAGAGGCTCTGTGGGAGACAAAAGTTTCGATGTTTAATTTATCTAAAACATGGATACTCTGCATGTTTGTTTATTTATCTATCTCTACATTTATATATTACCTTCCATAATGTACTTTTCCATTTCATGCATCTGATGAAGTGGGATTCCACGCACGAAAGCTCATGTGATAAATAAATTTGTTAGTCTTTAAAAGTGCCACAGGACTCCTTGTTTGTTTTAACTTTCTAAATGTTTCTTACCTCGCAAAACATCTAGTAGTGTTCCTTCAGTAGTAAATGTGTTTAATCCATAATGCATGGTGAATCTTACAAACCATTCTTCTATTGGAGCAATATCTGGTTAAACATAAAGTGAATGCAAATGAACAGCATTTAGGGTCTTATAAACGCACAATAGAAAAATGATTCTCAGGGAAGGTGCTTTCCTCATACTTCAGTCTGGCTTCATGCAATGGTTTTTCCATTACTTGAATCCACCCAACTTCCCTGATTTTTCTGTTAAGAGAAGAACCAAACGATTCTGAAGCCCTCATTCAGCCAAAACTCTCATTGAAGTCAATGGGAAGTTTTCTTTAAAAAGTGCAACAGGATCTGGCCCAGAGACCATTCGTGATGTGGCTTAATTTCTTCCAACATTTCACATAACAAGGTAGCCTAATACAGAGAACATAAAATGTAGTATATTTGGATTTTTAAAAAGCCAAAGATACAGTGTCACACTGACTCTTAGTCAAAATATTTATTGTCATTTTCTTGGCTACAAACACAGCCACACAGAGTGAAAAAGAGATGAAGGACTATCAACTGGGAAAGTGCTAATATATAATCTATAGAGCTGTGGGATCTCTTGTCTGAAATTATAAGGATCAGTACTAGGTGGGTTTATTTAACATTTTTACTAAAAAAGTGGAAGTAAACCAAATAGTGAAATTAGCAGATACTATATTAGGAGGAACTGTGAACATCAGTGACAACAGAGAAATACCTTGATATGTTAGAAAGGAAGTTAGAACATAAAAAGATTCAGATGGGGAAGTGAAAACCAATACAGAGGAGGAAAAACAATATGAAAAACGTATGCAAATATGTAACAAACATGGAAAGCTGTAATTCCATATGAAACAGCGGTGACAGTGGACAACAAACATGAGTCTGCAATGGAATATGCCAGTGTAATTTTGGCTACAAAGGCATGAAATCTCAAGCATGATAGTCATTGGCAAGGGTTATTCAAAAGTAGGGGCTTATAATTAGGCAGCTAAATAAGCCTGGCCTGATTGATTAATTGATGAGCTTCTTCAGCTGTCATTGAAAAACATTTAGAAATGCATTAATCTAAAAAAAGATATTAAATTTAATGAAGATAAAGAAAGAACAAAAATTATTTGTAAGGAAAGATTAGCAAGCCTATTTACAAAATAAGTAAGAGATTATTATATGGGGTCATAATCTACACATATATGAGGAGGTGCCAAGAATGAAAAAGATTTACATAGGTTGGTCCATAAAGGCAAACTTAATAGAAATGGGATGAAATTAAGAGAAGGAGAACTCCAGTTGAAGTAGAGGGAAAACATATTGACAATGATATATATGTAACTAAAAAAAAATATTTTACCTGTATTATATGTGATATTTCTTCTGGGGATATCTATAGTCCAGGTAGACTGATTCTGTTCCTTTTATTAAAAAAAGAACAGTAAAATATTGTATTTCTCTATGATTCTAACTCACATTTTATCTCCCTTTTCCCATTATTTTCAAAAGGTGTAAATACTTCATGTCAAATCTTCTGTGGTGTAAAGGAGGCAGTGCAATCAAACAAGCTGCTGTCAGATTCTGTGTGGATGAGGGATGAAATTCATTGAAAAGAATAAGTATGACTCCATTCATGACTAGGTAAACCTTCAGTGGCTCAGCCCTCTAGCCAAATCCCAGATTCAAAATGTATCACCTCTGGGGCAGCAAATCGTTCACTAAAGTAAACTCTCTGCTTGAACCAAGGTCTTCAGTCCCATCTCTGGGCCCTTTAAATGCAGCCCTCTGCTCAGGCTTCTGAAAAGCCTGGTCCCTGTTTCAAGGCTTAGGACACTTTGCTAATGGGGGATGTACACTCACTACTCCCAGTTCCAGTCCAGGACCCTATGCATAGCAGCCCATATGGCCTCTTAATTAGTTGATGCTGTTTTCCCTTGGCCTATTCCCACTTGATCCCTTTGTCTTCCCCTGTTACCTATGGGTTACAGTTCTCACATCCTCTCTCTTTCCCACCTCCAGCAAATGAAGCCAATCAAGCTCCTTTAGCCAGAGAGGAGCACTATTCCTCAGCCTTTCTGGTCTCAGACAGGAACCGCCCTGCTAAGGCCTTGCAGCAATTTTTATCTGAGTCTGCTGGGTTCTGATTGGCTGCTTCCATGCAACCTTTGTAGCTGGGACTGGAGGACCCATCTTTGCTGTTCCTTTCCTGGGGCAAGGTATAGTAGGACAACAAGCCATCTAGCAGGAGGCCACAAAGGCCTGATTGCTCCCCATCTCACATACCAATACAGTTATAGTAGAGGGAACAACTTGTGTTTGTAGAGAAAGCCTCAGTTAAAGCACCTGGGGTGGCTTGAATGGTAGCCCAAGGAAGACTAGTATTCAGATCTGATTCAATGCTACTTAAGTCTCAGACATTCTCATCAAATGTTGTCCCAAAAATGGAAGAAATATGATTTTGTCATTATTATTCTGGATTGTAAATCACTGTTCTGAAATGCCTGCAAAGTCTGAACGATTGGTTTGTAGCTAGCTAGTGTTCTGCCTTGCTAGCCTGTAGTCAGGAACACTAACAATTTTTATAGTGGGGGTGTGTGTGCAGAAAACCATTGAATAGAACTGTAAACCCTGGATATAACGAAAACCACTTTAAGCCAGGGGGTGCTGCTGCATGTCCAGTACCCCTAGTTCTAGCATCTCTGCCTGTAGCCCTTCTAGGTTCTCCCGAATGCTGCTTTGCCTGCTTATCCTATGTCCACAGTTCCCTAATTAGGTGTTTCCTCTCTTCACCTACCTCTCACATTCCACTCCTTATTTCTCCAGATCTGCCTCATATCTCAGAAATAGACCAGGCCACCTGGCACCATTCACCTGACCCCTTGGCTGATGCCACTTTTTCTCCCTCCCTCATTCTTGAGGGAATATCAGAAATGAAGGGGTTAAATTAAGTTAAATGGGGTTAAATTGGACTCAATGTTATTTAAGTGCAGTTCTTCTGAATTTTTCTTTAATTCTGACAAATGCAATGGTAAGCCAACTGCCAAGTAGGAAGGAAAAAGGGTTAAGTGAGAGAACCCGGCTAAAATTGTTTTATTTCACTGTCCATTGCTTGCCAAATTACTGTTCATCAAACATGCATTGAAAAAGAACAAAATGTTACCAGTTTCATTCTGAAGTAGAAGACCCCAGAATAGGTACTGTTGAAGATCTGAATGCTGGGAGCAAGCCCTGCTGATGTATATAGAAGTAGAAGCTTTTTTCTGTTCTCCAAAGTATCCTTCTGGTTTTCATTATATAAATGACAGCTGATTTTCTAGGAGGAGATAAAAACCGAACAAACTTTTAGCTTGGGAATGCCCTTCTTCCCCTAAATGCAGCAGTTACCAAAATGATCCAAACACTCAACAGGACAAGTTAGGTGAATTAATTAGCTGAATTTAATTGCACATATTAGTTTGCTTTGCAAATAAACGTATAACAGTGAGAGCTTCACAGTTATTACTACAATGCACATCACAGTGATGCTGTACTTCAAGACCACCGTGGCCACAGGAATAAGATCATCTTGTTCCAAAAGCACAGCCCCTTCCCACTTGAGCTGACAGAGAACCTTTATTAATAGTTAACAGGACAGGATCAACTGAGAAGTTCTGATTCTGTCAGACAATTACGGTGTATGTAATTAAATACAAGGCCCTATGTCACTACAACTTCAATTTTCAAAATGTGGCCGCTAATCTGTGTGAAAGCAACTTCATATTGTGCAGGCAAATTATCAAACTTACAAGTGATAATGTGCAAAAGCGACAGTTGCAAATGACTCCAGGTGCACTGTTACACACATAAAATAAAAGCTTGACTTTAAACATCAAGATTTGACTGTAAATTCTTGAAATTTGGAAAATTTGCCATTGATACACAAGACAGAACAGAATGCAATTCTGTGGTTAAATTGCTTTTTCAACTACAATAGTAGAATATGCATATTTATCTATGGCTATGTCTACACATGTGAATTTAAGTCGATTTAGCATGTCTACACTTAAATTTTAAGTCAACTTTGGGGGGACCCTACAAAGTCGAGCTAGAGAATCCACAGTGGACACCTAGGTCGACTTGTAGGGGCTAGGTGGACCTGGGACTGGTCTACGGTGGTGGTGGTGGGGGGGGCTCAGCCTTTGCCCCATTGTACCTGGGTACACACCCGGCAGGGAGGGCAGTGGGGAAGCCCTGGAGTCCCCTAAGTTGACTTAAAGTCAACTTAGGGCTACTCCAGGTCTACACTGGCTAAATTGACTTTCTAAAGTCGACTTAAGCCAAAAGTCGACTTAAAACGAGGTTTTACAAAGTCAACTTAATTTGCCTTAAGTCGACTTAAGCAGCTTGCTTAAGTCAACTTGAGGAAAGTGTAGTGTAGAAGCAGAGTAAATTAAGTCGACTTAAGCAAGCTTAAGTCGACTTAATTTACAAGTATAGACGCACCCAAAGAAATAAGTGCATATGACTCCAATTACGTTTAAAAAGAAGTAATATGTGTCACATGGGTGACCAAAGTTTGCTTTTGCATCATTAGAATATATAGCCCATAAAAAAGGAATAATTCCCCTTGGATAATTCTAGTCTATTGGGGTTTTTTATATATCTATTAATAAAAGTATTCTTATGAAGAATGGGCATATGAAGACTATCCAAATTATTTGATCATTGTGATACTAGGTTAAAGCAGTAATTCATTGTAAATTGAGGGGAAATTACTTTTTTGAATGATATCAGATCACTGAATTCTTCAATGTCAAAGGACTACTCTCAAATCTAACTTGTTACCTTGAGATTATCATTCAAGCTAGTGAGAATTATTTCACTTTTAATGAAGTCCTTATGTATATGAAAAGTTTACACACATGGTAACATCTTCAACCCTTAAGAGAAATTAATTCACAGTCTTTAACCGATAAAAAAAAGTAAACTAAAGTGCTGTACTTTTGTCTATATGCATTGAACAATCACAAATAGAAAGCTTAGTTGGGAACATACCAAATTTTGTGAACCAAGATATAATTTAACGACTTTAGGTTTTGTGCTTGTATCGTCTAATGGTTCAGTATAGCAAGAGAAACTTGAATTGTTCATCACTGAGGGAGACAAAAAATATAGTTTAATCATTGAAATATCCTTTGTAGGAATGTCTATTAAAGCCAAATATTAATTTTGAAAAGGAAAAAGGTAATGTACTAACTTGTATTAGATATAAGGAAAGTTAGCAAGCACGTTATAGAAAAAAAGTATACTCTATCAGGAACAGACCATAGATTTATAGAAATATAGGACTGGAAGGGACCTCGATAGGTTATCTAGTCAGATGAGCTGAAGCAGGCCCAAGTAAACCTATATTAGCCCTGATAGGTAGGTTAACCTGTTCTTAAAAACCTCCTATGATGGAGACTTCACAGCCTCTATATGTAATGTGTTCTGGTGCTTGACTACCCAGACCATCAGCAAGTTTTTCCTGATGTCTAACCCACATCTCCCTTGCTACAATTTAAGCCCATCACTTCTTGTCCTGTTCTCAGTGGTTAAGAAGAACAATTTCTTACCCTCCTCTTTATAACAACCTCTTACATACTTGAAGGTTGTTATCATGACTCCCCATGACTCCCCTCAGTCTACTCTTCTCTAGACTAAGCAAACCCCGTTTTTTCAGTTTTCCTTATAGGTCATTCTTGCTAGACCTTTAATCATTTTTGTTGCTCTCTTCTCAACTTTCTCCAATTTGTCCACATTTTTCCCAAAGTATAGTGCTCAGAATTGGATCCAGTACTCCAGTTGAGGACTTATCAGTGCTGAGTAGAGTGAAAGAATTACTTCTCCCATCTTGCTTACAAGACTCCTGCTAAAACAGCTCAGAATATTTGCTCTTTTTGTAACCACATTACATTGACAACTCACATTTAGTTTGGGTTCTACTCTAACAAGTATTCTCATCTGATCATTAAAGCTCTAGTTCCTAACATTAAATCCAGAGTGCCTGCTGATTTTCTGTTATGAATTTAAAAAGTTTTAAAGTGCTTTTTGCTCTGGTATTTATATAGCAGCCCCCACTAAGGTAACTGAATGATGAACATGGTAAATTAAACCTGCATATTTTTGTCCATAATGGAGATTCACATTGGGTTCTATTCTTTGCCACTCTGGGAGCTCTGCTTGGTTGGGTTGTGAATGTGTGAGAAATCCCAAGAACACTGATTTCAGAAGAACTGCCACAGGCTATTGGACTGAGCCAAAGTTGAACTGCTTTTAAAGGATATAACCACATCTATCTTTTTGCAAAAGCTCTCCCATCATAATGATCCACTAGAATATATTCATAACCCAACCAAGCAAGTGTTATTTGGAATTTCTCACTAGCCATTGTTCTAAGTGTTATCTGTTTTCTTCCAACAGAATACAATTGTTCTCAGGGTACTGTGGGCAGTTGGGTATTTTGTAATGAAGTTGGGTTGTGATCCATTGATGGCTTTGTAGAACAACACTGAATCCTAGAAATTGGCATGGGAAGCAAACTGGGAGAAAACTGCTCCAAAAATATTTTTTGGCATCTGACGAAGCCCATGAAAGCTGATGCAAAAAATAAATTTGTTAGTCTTTAAAAGTGCTACAGGATTCCTTGTTTGTTTTGCTGAGCTAGACTAACATGAATACCCCTTTGAAACTTGCCAGCATGCAGAGAGTTTCAGTGTTACCACTCTGCATCTCTGAATATAGACCTGTAACTACTCACAACTTGCACAGACTACCAACTAGTTAACATGTCTGAAGGTCCTCTGAGAGAGCTGTCTCACAACTTGCCTTCCACATTGTAAGTGAATCCTGAAGACAGATTAGGCAGCTTTAAAATTGTTCCAACTGCAATGTATAAAAGCAGCGAGTCCATCTGTTTAAACAAAATAAACACTCCCGTTAATTTTATAATCTAATATTATGAGAAAATCTTACTCTATCAGTAAACTGAGGCCATTTCACAAAAATTATGCTAGACACTTTCAGGCAGAGGTGGCTTTTGGGGTAGGCGAAGCAGGTGCACGCCTAGGGCCCTGACCAGTAAGAGGCCCCATCACCTGCTTCACCTCCCCCAAAGATGCATCTGCCTCGGTTGGCAGCAGGAGGAGGAGCCGGGACCTCAGAGTGCAGGGGGCCAGGGCTGGCGGTGGTGGGGGTAAGGGCCAGGGGGAGGAGACTGGGGCCTTGGCCGGGAGCTGGGGCCACAGAGGAGGGGCTGGGGCCATGGGATGCCAGCAGTGGGGAGCTGGAGCTTCACAGGTGAGCCGGGGACCTATAGGGGGCCCCACAATGGGCCTTCTTCTAGGGCCCCCGATTGCCTAAGGCCACCCCTGCTTGCAGGATTTTTGGCTTCTGCTCCCTGCTCTGCCACTGGCGTTTTGCCTGATGTTGAGCAACTCACTCAGCTTCTCTGTGCCATTCTTTTCCTTATGATTTGGGTTATGTTACCCATCCTGCAACATCTCACAATGCAATTCTCTTTGGAAGACAGAATGCTACAGAACAGCTAGTGCTATCTGGTAGTTAGCGTCTATGTTTGACTTTTGTCACTGACTAAACTGTATGACCGTGGACAAATCCCGTCACCTCTCTGTGTCTCAGTTTTCCTAGCTGTTGAATGAGAACTCATGGAGGAATTGTGAGAAGTGACATTTATAAACCATTCTGAGATGCTGGGATAGATGATGTTATATAAATATTCAACATTTAATTATCATGATTTCTCAAGTCTTGATGATTCCTTTTTATGCCTTACTCTTTTTTTCTTTATTCTGTCCCCACTCTGCTCACTTTATTCTTGATTTTTGTGTATTCAAGACACTGCCTTTCCTCTGAGTGCAGCTCTAACACAATGAGCAAACTAGACCCACTTACCTCTTCTCCCAACCCCATACCCATCTCCCCATCATCGCTTCACTCATCTGCTTGGCTGTGCTGTTGTGCCTATCTTTCCCAGCAACCAATCAGCAGCCTCTTATCCTGGGACTAGCTTCAGGGTTCTGAAAAGTGGCAGTTGGCCTTTCCAACTGTCCCCTCCGAGAGATGAGCGGCAGCCTCTGCTCCATGGTTCGAGGAGGAGCAAGCATACGGCTCTCAGAAATCCCTGACAGGGAGAGTTGCCATGCAGATCCCTCACACTGTCATGGGGCCATTATGTTCACCCCCTTTCACATACCTGTCAACACGCTTGTCTCCATTAATGTCTTTATTACTGAGCTAACAGGGAGCACAGGCTAATCTACACGGCGATGCTTATCCTAAAACACAACAGCTACTGCCCTTGTGCAGGAGATGCCTTCTTTCCTTTTATAATTAAAACAGACACACACCATGACAAAGAGAGCTAAACATTAAGACAAAATTCTGCTCTTGGATCCACATATAGCTCTTGACTGATACTCTGTTCTCTCTGCCTGATCAAAGCCCCATACTCTGTTCCAAGATACTCTTGAATTAAAGAAAATAAAATTCCTCACTGAGGAGGAGGGAAAATCACAATTAGATTTGGATCTAAACAAGGATCTAAACCAGTCCACACAAGAAGGGGCAGGAAAGAGACCTGATCGGTTTTAAATAACTTGGTATGAGCTATGTCCATGATCTCCTTGTGAAAGTTACTTGAGTTCATTTCTTAAACCTTATATCAAATAGGAAGCATTAAAAGTAAAACGTAAATGTGATGAGTTTCTAATATTATATATTTTTTCCTCTAAATACGCCACCTTTCTTTAAAGGTGCCCATCTTTAATCTTCTATGGCTGGAGAATAAAGACCACAACATCAATGTGAACGCTCAAATCAATGAATGCTCACATCTCTCTAATGGCTTTTCATTCCATTTCATGCCAGAAGGGCACAAAGAGAACACAAACTGAGAAATGAGTTGTGAGTAGAAAAATGTGAGCTGTGCTGTACTATACAGTAGGCATGACTGTGATCAGCTACACAAATCAGCGAAGTGTAGGGCAGACATAGCTATTGTCCATGGATTGAAATGTCAACATAGCTGGAAAAAGCTGTGTCAATTAGAGGTAGCTTCAAATAACTGGTAATCAAATCACCGAAGTGGTCAGTCATTCAAGATAAAAACCAACTAAACTGAAAAGAAAGATAAATGAGCGTCTATAGTGTATGACAAGCTGAAGCACGAACTATTTGGGGAAATTCCAAAGGGGTAGCCGTGTTAGTCTATTGTAGAAAGACAACAGAGTCCTGTGGCACTTTTAAGACTAACAGATTTATTTATCGCATGAGCTTCCGTGGGAGAAAATCCCACTTCGTCAGACGCTTTGAACTTTCCTATCTTCAAAGCGTCTGACAAAGTGGGATTTTCTCCCATGAAAGCTCATGCGATAAATAAATCTGTTAGTCTTTAAAAGTGCCACAGGACTCTGTTGTATTTGGGGAAAATAAAAGTTACCAATAAGCTCCACTACTATATACATGGAAATGAAACACGCAAGCACCAGCTAAAATCCATATGGGGGGGCAGGAGGTGGTAAAGTGGCCACAAATCGCAGCAATTTTTTTAAAATATAGAATCATGGACACATAGAACTGGAAGGGACTTCAACAGGTCATCAGGTCCAGTAAACTTAGACCATCCCTGACAAGAATTTGTCTAATGTGTCCTTAAAAACTGCCAGTGACAGGGATTCCACAATATCCCATGGAAGCTTATTCCAATGCTTTACCTAGCCTAATAATAGAAAGTTTTTCCTAATACGTTACCTAAATCTCCCTTGCTGAAGATTAAAGGTCATTACTTCTTGTCCTACATTCAGTGGACATGGTGAATCAACATCCTGTTCATAATAACTCAAAACATATTTGAAGACTATTATCTAGTCACCCTGTAGTCTTCTTTTTCAGGACTAAATATACCCAGCTTTTTAAACTTTTCCTCATCCATATTATCCTCTACGTACTTACATACTGATTGAAGTTAGGTTGACTGATCTATCATTCCTTGGGTTCTCTGTTCCCCTTTCTTAAGATGGGCAAACATTGTACCTTTCTCCTCTCCACTGGGACCTCACCCATCCTATATGAGTTCTCAGAGATAACTGGTAACTGCTCTAGGATTGCATTAGATGGTTCTGTAAGTAGCTTAGGACAAAGAGCATCAGGCCCTGCAGACTTGAATACATCTAATTTATCTAAATATTTGCTAATCTGTTCTTCCCCTGTTTTGGGATGATTTTTCCCCCCATTGTTATGAACATTAATTGTGTTGACTATCTGGTTACCTTTGAGATTTTTACGGAAGACTGCTACATTTTGTGCCTTAGTGTTTAATTTAGTCTGTGCCTGTGCTATTCTTTTTTTACTCCTCTTTAACAATTCATCCATGTTTTTACTTTTTATAGAATTCCTTTTTAATTTTCAGATCATTAAAAAAGCTCTTGATGGAGCCATTTTGACCTATTCCTATCTTTCTTTTGCATTGGGATCATTTGCAGTTGTGCTTTTACTATTATCTCCTTGAGAAACTGCCAGATGAGCTGAGCTCCCTCATCCCTTAGTTTTTCTTCTTATGGGACCTTGCCTACCAGTTCTCTGAGTTTGTTAATGTCTCCTTTTTTGAAGTCCACAGTCTTTATTCTTCTGCTCTTACTCCTTCCTTTTTTTAGATGCTACCATTTCATGATCACTTTCATCCAATTTGCCTTCTTCCTTATCATTTGCAACTACTTTCTCTCTGTTGGTCAGAATCAAACCTAAAATGGCTCTCACTCTGGTTATTTCCTCAATTTTTTTAAACAAAAATTTGTCAACAACATATTCCAAGAACATAATGGAAATTTTGCTTTACTGTATTACTTTTTCAAATGGATGTCTGGATAATTAAAGTCCTCCAGTACTACCAGATCTTATGTGTTGGATATTTCTTTTTGTTCTGGAAATGCCTCATTCACCTTCTCTTCCTGATTTGGTGGTCCATAGTAGACCCCTACCATGATGTCATCATTTTTTTCCCTTTTATCTTTACCCAGAGAGTGTCAGCTAGTCAGCTTCTCACTTCCTTTTGGACCTCCTAACAAATGTTATATTCTTGATGTTAATGCAACACCTACTCCTTTATTTCCCTGCCTGTCATTCCCGAACCAGCTATCCCTCTCAATACCAATCTTCCAGTCATGAGATTTATCCAGTTAAACTTATGGACTAGTAACTTCTTCCAGTTTATTCCCCATATAGCTCAGCACATGCTAATATAAAGTAGAACCACTTAAATGAAATCATGAGAAAATGCCTAGATGTAGCGCTACTTACATATGGCTTTCCATCAGACCTTAATGTGCTTTACAAACATGATCCCCAGAGCACACATGGAGTCAGCACCTAAGCACTCATGGGGAAAAAAAAAAGGGGTGCTCAGCTCCCACCACGTATGGCTGCCACACATCAGCTGTTTGGCACCTGCCCAAAGAGCTCTTTCATGTGGCGCTGTGCCATGAATCAGCTGTTTGGTGGTGTGCAGCAGTACTGCAAACCAGCTGATCAGCAGCCAGTTCTTACTGTGGCCCTGCCTCCATGCTCTACCTTTTTCTGCTCCCAGCCCATCTCTTCTGCCGAGGTACCTCACACCACCACACCCACTGGCAAAACCCAGAGTCAGCACCTCTGTTTGCAAAAACCAATGAACCAAGCCTCAATTTACCTTTGACACAGATATGAATAATCCATTTATTATAGATGAATAGAATGAGGCAAAGTAGTGAAATTACTTGCTCAAGATCACAAAATCTCTAGCAAAATCCAAAATATATCCAGGTTTCAAGACTCCCAATTCCATATTTTGGACCTGATCCAAAGCCCATTGAGGGAGTGAAAAAACTCCCATTGATTTCAGTAGGCTTTCGATTAGGCTCTTAAAGAATAAGGCCACCTTACAGTGGGAATGGCAATGAATGATCATAAGAGTAGAGTAATGCATTAATAGCATGATGTGCGAAAAGGCACTGTAAGTCAGTCAAGTAAAACTAAAGGTTATTAAAAACAAGCTGAGGAAGGTTATATTTTCTTATTTCCATTAATATATACAATAAAGCAAAAGCAATCTATGAAGAAAGTCAGTATAGACCAGTTGGCATCACAGGACCCACCTGATGGGTGCCTCCTGGCAATGGTACTGGGGAATTGACTCAAGTGGTCCACTGTCTGGTGGTCTGTGCTCGGTCTCTTCACACACTCTAGTTTTGAGTCTGACTCTAGGACCTCAGCCCTCCAGCCAAGTCCTGTTTATGTACCCTCCCACTTCTGGGGGAAAGTCCCACTCGTGCTACCTGACCATGCTCCACTCAGTGACCACTGTGAGTCCACTGCCACTGCTGGCAGTCTGGGGAGTGAGGAGGAACCCAGGCCCACCCAATTCTCTGGGCCCCAGCCCAGGGGCCCTGTGTGCAGCAATCTCTGCACCATCGCTGCTTCCCTCTAATAATTCTCTCTAGTTGCAATATTCCTTGAGCCGCTTTCTCCACACCCCCAGTCTCTTGCAGACCCTAACCTCAGGGCTGCTCCTCTGCAGTCTGATCCCGTGCAGACCCTCGCCTCAGGACCTCTCCTCTGGGACCTCCATTGCAGTCTACTTCTGGCGTGCTTCCCTGGAGCCTCAGTAGTCAGTCGGTCCTTGTTTCAGGACTTTGACTGCCACTAGCTCCCAGGGGTGCCAACTGAGCTGTCTGGGGGAGTTAGCTCTTCCTCCCTGAGCCCCAGGATCTAACTGACTATCCTCTCCCTGCAGTTGCCTTATATACTGGTCTCTGAGCCCCAGATTGGTTCCTTGTCACTCCTAGCCCATTGGCTGCTGCTCCTAGGCCCTGTTAATCCTTTAATGTTCCATAGCAGAGAAACCACCCCACTGCAATCAGTCATAAATAAAATGCTGAAATTAGAAAAGAGTATTTAAATTCAAATTTGAAAAGACAAACACAATATTATTCTGCAGAGGGCTCTTGAAATGTAAGGCATGAAGAATAAGAACAATAGAAAGACAGAGATCCTCAGGAGGTAGAACAGGGCTATACGAAGCATGGCTCCTTCCTTTAGTAAGGCACAATATCTTCCCAAACATCTCCTATAAAAGCAGATTCTTTCAACAGTGTAGAACACCTAAATATTAATTTATTTCCCATATCTTTGTTCTCCATAATTTCTCATCTTTCTTCATTTTTTTCCTTTTCTTTTTGAATTTCCTGCTGTTGGCAGGTGCTGTATTGATGCTTGGGTTCTGAAGTCCTTACCCATAGAAGAGTTGCAGCAAATGCAGTTTTCCCTCACCATCTTACAATTCTAACCCAAAGAGACCACTTCTAGAGATAAAAACTGCTCACAACAGTCATTGGTGTCTGCTCTGCAACAACTAGTTCCTTTTTTATGATGTGGACACCTGTTCACTGCAGAATGAACTGCAACCACCAAACTCATTTCACATAAACCAATGAACAAATATGAGATAGTAATATCTTGTAATTATCACCAGCATGGTGTACTAGTAGCTTAAATATAAAATGCCTAAATGCTCAGCACTAACTTCCAAAGCCATCCAAGTCTCCCCACATGTTTGCTTAATATTCCAGACACCTGTAATATTCAAAACATCTGTGTTTAAACAAAGACTTGGCTCTCTCTCAGGCTATATTTTTTATCTCTTGACCCTGCAGTGAGTCTAATAATGGATGTCATTTTGCAAACATAGAATGCAGGATCATTGTAGAATAAGCAAAAAGAGACTTGAGGATGAGGGAGTAGGTTGTTATTCAAACACATGTATCTCCAGCATTAACAAAAGCTATGCAGAAACATCTTTGCCATTATAAGTAGGTCCTCGGTGGGGCTGGGTGGTCTACTTGGGAGCCTGCGTCTGCCCACTCCAACCGATTCTGACACAGGTCTCTAAGGGTGCTCCAACACTTGTAAATTAAGTTGACTTAAGCAGGCTTAAGTCGACTTAATTTACTCTGTGTCTACACTGAAGGAAATGCTTAAGTTGAATTAAAGAAACTCAAGTTGAATTAAGGAAAAGTTAGTTCAATTTAGTAAAACCTCGTTTTACTTCCAACTAACCCTTAATTCAAACTAATCAAACTGTGATCATATTAGTTCGAACTAACTGTTTAGGTTAAACTAACAGGCACATTGACCTTAATGCAGCAGACTAATTCGAACTAAGCAAGTGCCCTGCATGGCACTTGCTTAGTTCAAACTAGCATTCTAGTGCGGCCATGCTAGTTTGAATTCAGTTAATTCGAACTAACTAAAGTTAGTTCGAATTAACTAATTTGAACTAACTTTTGTAAGTGTAGACATAGCCTAGGAGTGTCAATAGCATCTACCTCTGGAAAGGGGAGGGTGGACCCTCTGACTTACCCTCCCTGGGTCACTTCCTGCCACTGTTCCCTCTGCTTCTGGTACCAGATAAGAAAATATAAAAAGGAACCTAAATCGTTAGCCCCATCCAGGCTCAGCATACAGTACTGGTACTTTTGGGAGATGTTTCAAGCCCCTTTTGGCAGGAGCCTGAATAGTAGATCTGTACTCCTCTCCAGCCTTCTGACTTGGGTTGCTGCCTTTTCAACCTTGTCTCCCATTAGAGGATGCTCTGTACGGTTGGAGGGGTGGCTAGCCAGCCTCAGTACTATCCTTCAGCCTCTTCCATTGCATTGCAGCCTGGTAAATTGATTTATGTAAGATTTTTTCCAAAGCTCACGCCACTGTTAATGTGGCTCTACAATTAATTCTAGCACATTGGATTGGAGAGACATCTTTTGTGCTACACTTATGCTGGGGTATTGGCCACATCAAATTAAAACTACTATATACAATGGGATTTCCTTTAAATATTGAGTTTGTGGGCACTCAAATTGTCTCCTTGGATAGAGAACAATAGCAGCTACCTCTTGTTTCTTATTTTATGCTTAGATTATAAACTCTTTTGGACAGGAACATTTTTTTTCTGTGAAAAGGGATCCTAGACACTATGCTAATACAATTAATAATTATAATAATGGGTCAGTGAATAACAAACTGATCCTTCACTATTGTGGAAAATCCTGCTGTATCCCACAGACACTGCATGTTGCCTTATGAATGAAAGCAATGAATACAATTTCTCTTAGAAATTTGCATAATACAAGAGGGAGAGGATCAAAATGTCATATGAAAAATCCACCTGCACTATGTTGATATAAACATCTGCTGAGTTCTAGCAGAAGATGTATGGGGCCACAGATTTTCTTTGTCCCCATCTCCCACCCCTCATTCTCATCATCAGGTAATATGCAAAACCACTTAATTTTGTCAACAAAGAAAATAGCATAACAAAGTAGAGCAATCTGGGAAATGGTTTTGCTGTTCTGTGAATATTTTTGAGAATTTAAAAAAATTTTCTCATCCCAAATCTGGACATCTAAAATCTTGAAAATTTTCAAAAATAAAAAAAACTGGAAGAAAAGAAAAAGTTTGGTTTGGGTCACTCAGTGTTTTGTTTTGATAATTACAAAACATTTCATTTCTATTTTAAACAATTTATTTTCTCCTTTAATGTCTTTCAAAATATTTATTTTGAAATTAAATTAATAGAGTAAAAAAAAGTCAGTTTGAATGGGAAAACTACAAATTTTCATTTAGGAAGGATTAAAGCAAAAGGTTTAGACAATTTTGAAACTTTTTCTACAAGTTGGGAGATTTGTTGAAACCAACCCTCTTTCAAAAAGATAAATTTATATTTTTGGATGAAAAGTTATTTGCTGAAAAATTCCCAACCAGTTCTATAACACAGACTGTTTTTAGACTGTAAATTCCTCGGACAATACAAATAAACAAAAAAGCCACAGTTAATTAATGAAAAATTCTGAATGTGTACTGGATGCCCTTAAATTTCTAAGTGCTCATTTTTGGGGTAGCTCAAGAATTCTGCTAAAGAAAATCAGAAATGGGCCTGAAATGGAACAATGGCTACAAACCCTTTTAAATATTTGGGAAAACTCTTATTCAGGTCCAGGTCCAAATTTAATTTCTCTTGCCCTCTGTTCTGTGAGCCAAACTAGAACTCTTGACTCCAAAGAGCTCCCAGCTTTGGCATGACCTGAACTTTGTGAATCAGACCCCCAAGGCTGATAAACATCAAACACCTCTCTCCCTTCAGAATGATCACTAAAACAAAAATTTTGGGGCTGGAGAGGGGGGACAGGGGGAGCCTGTTTTCTCAGACACAAATTCCATTCTAGAAATTATAGCTCAAGAGAGACTGCTAGCTTATTTCACCTTTTCATAGTGGAGAAACCAGTTTCCCAAACCTGAACAAATCTTGAAGACACAGCTCAGGCTGTGGAATTCCAGTATAGGTGCTAAGAGATCAATATTTGCATAGTCTAATCTCCAGTACAAGAGGCTATAAGGCTCCTTCTTGCACTGCAGGTACTGTTTTCTTTGGTCTCTAACACCTACTGCCCTGAGAGGTCTTGGATTTCAGCTCTGGCAGTCCCTGGTTCTCAGACAAGAATGTCAACAATTTCTCTGCTGTTCTTTACAGCACCACTGTGTAGCAGCAGAGCACAAGTTTTTACCTCCCCACTAGCAGACCAACATTTCAACAGAAACAGTCTCTGACATGGAACAGCACTCAGACTTTCTCCTAGATCTTAAGCTTTTGGCAGCAGGAACTATCTTTTCTGTGTGTGAGAGGGTGCATGAAGGGGAGGAGTTTTCCTAGCATAATGGTATCCTGATTCATGCATCAGTGCACTATATTGCACTAAGTCAGGTACACAGAAGACAAAAAGAATAGGGTGTGGGGAGAGGAGGAGGTTAAAGACAATAGGTCTGTGCACTTACTAGGCTATGTTAGTGCACCCAGCTTGAGAAATGCATCAGGTGAGGCAAGGAAAGAAGTTGTTGTATGATTATGGCTATAATTTATAAAAATCTTCATTAAACAAATGTGTTTCAATTTCAAGAAAGACCTTAAGGACGATAAATGAGAGGCAGAAAGGTGGTTCTAAGCACGGGGGTCGCATGAAAATGGACATGGCGGAAGGGGGCTGCTCAGACAAGCAAAACTCAAATGGTTTGAAAAAATAAAATTAAATGCAATCCTCTCCAAAGAAGGCAGCAGACAAAACTTGGGGAAGTCCAGGCCAATGCAAAGAGTAAAGTTAAGTGCTGAGACCTAAAGAACAAAAATCCATTCTCTCAGCAACATAAAAGCTGGTGATACATGACATTAGAGCAAGGAACAAGCATTTTAATTATCATTTAAAATAAAATGTTGCATCTGATTATCAGAGAGATGAGAAAAGCTCTTTGGTTTTGTAAATTAGTTCTGGTCAATGGTCTAACAATAATAAAATTCTACTATTTGTATTGTGGTAGTGTCTAGAGGCCCCAGCAGTGGATCAAAATTTGTACTAGGTGCTTTATACACACATATAAAGAAAAGATGGTCCCAGCCCCAAAATATAGGATGGGAAACAACAGATAGATATAACAAACAGATGTGGAGTAATACAAGGGAACAGTGAGACAATTAAGACAGGTGTACTAAGCAGTGGTCCCAGCACACCCACCTAGTTCTCCCCTCAAAAATAAAACAAAACCACTCTCCTAGACTAAGGCTATTTTACCAAAATACAGGTCAGAATAAAACCAGGCTGTGGTTGGAGAATAAGGTTAAGCACAGCCCCGTGAAACAGCAAAAATCATCTGGGTTTGGAGTTTTTCTGCAAACAGAAAACTCACATTGGTTTGCAAACAGCCTTCACATTTTGAATAAATTTGAGTTGATTTTTGTGGTGGAAACCATGTAAAGGACAAGGTGAAATGCAGCAGTACGAGTTTGTGTTGTGGAGCTTTCAACAGTAGACCAGCACCTTATCTCTAGGTTGGCGTATGAGGAGAAGAATTCTGTCCTACCAACTTGTGCAATGCTCTTTTCAGTCTTTTTGTTCAGTCCCCATAACCCTCAAAACTAAAACAACCCCCCCACCCCCATCTCCACTCACTCAGTACGCTGAAGTCTCAAAGGTTCAAGGCACTGAGCAGTCTAGGTTTACTTTCCAAACCTTTTAAGCTCAAGCTTAACTTTAAACATGATCAGTTGCAATGGAGCTAATGGGGCTACTCATCTGCTTAAAGAAACTTGCTGACTGGGGATGCAGTGCTGAGCTCTTTACAGGATGAAGTTCCCTGTTTTATGCTATCAGTTCCTCACTTTCATGAGCAACAAATTCACACACAGCCCTTTTAGAATTTGCATCCAAGTTTCAAAGCGAGAGCCACAAAGTAAAGCGGTAATAACTAACAGATCAATGAGAAATCAGCGGGACAGCAGACAATACTGAGAAAGCTGACATCAAGCTCAACTAAAGTTATTACTTTCACCCAACCACAAAAAAAAAAAAAAAAAAAAAAAAAAAGACTAAAAATTCCCAAATACTGGACCCAACCCCACATTTCTTGATGCACCCAAATCTCCTTTTGAACACTAAAGGAGAGTTTCAGGTTTGCATGGAATGTGGCATAAGGCCTTTATCATACAAAGAACACAGTGTTTTTTAAATTGAATAAATGGAGATTAAGAAGAGAGAGAGAGAGATTATCCAAGTTAACTTCTGCACAAGAATTTCTATTTGCCTGGCTTTTCTTCTTGTCTTTGAGACTGTTAGAGACTATTTGTGATCTGCATTGTACAGTACGATGCACAAGCTGTTATAAATAAGCATCAGTTATATGGCCTAGCCAACAATGTAACTTTGACTCATTTATAATATTACACCATATTCTGCAATTTTGTAGCTGGAGAATTTGCCACAGCATCTGTTCATTGCCACAAAATCACTTAGAAATGGTTTGGTTTTTTTTAAAGTCCTTAAGGCTCTGAAGAAAATCATAAAAACATGAACTGAGCATAAACCAAGGCTTGACAAAACCCAGGTACCAGGTTGCCACGGTGACTGTGGTTTGTAGCCTGGCTCCTAGCTCCACTGTGGAAATGGAGTGGAGGAGTGCCCTCTGGAGACCAAATATAAAACTATTCGTGCCTAGCTGGGAGCCAATTTTGTTGAGCCCTGCTGTAAACTGATAGTCATGTTCTTAAGCATAAAGCTTGCCTGAAAAAACTTCCTTTGCGAGGTGTGAGTTGCCCCATTAAACTCTATCTCTGAAAACTAAAGATGACAATATAAATGTTTTGTTGCTGTATCCATTTTGGATCTGGGATATTAGAGAGAAGGTGGGTGAGGTAATATCTGTCATTGGACCAACTTCTGTTGGTGAGAGATGCAAGCTTTGAATTGCAACAGCAGAAGTTGGTCCAATTAAAGATACTACCTCACCCATCTCGTGTCTCTAATGTAAAATGTCAACAAAACAGTTCCACTGTTTATTTTAGCAGCTATATCCATCCAGTATGCCTATCCTTAGCCCAGCCTGCCTCCTCAGGTGGGGAATCTATCATCAAAACAACTCTCAAAGTCCCTATGATGCTATTAATCTTTGCATTTAATTTAAAGCTCCCATTTTTAAATTTAAATAATGCTACTACAGAATCTCTCACCAGTCTGTGGTGGGATTATTATTTTTTTTTCCGTATATATAGTATCTAATTTGCCTCTGGTACAGGGGACCTTGGTCACAGTTTCTCTAAGAAGTAATAAAAAAAAACTAGGATGTACTTACAAAAACCCCCAGAAAACTTAATATTTGGGGTGGGGCTTACATCTATGAAATACTTAGGGAGATATTTTATAAAATCTGGTCAGAAATATATAAATAAGGAGCATCATATTAAGCCCTATTAAACATCCTTCAGCAAGTGTGAGTAACCTATGTCAGGCAGATGTTCTGTTTTAAATTATTGTTTGTTTGTGCCAGAGTCAAGTGACTGTAGAAGTTACCGTAAATCTGCTCTTTCAAAATGAAACCAGATGTTGAGTGTGAATGATGGGTAGATGAAGATGGTAGTGTAAAATGCTGGTAAGACTATTTGTTTAACCATCATAAATGGATATTCTGAGGATTAGGTAATGTTTATACATTGCTTAACATTTATATAACACTTCAAAAGCATCATTAAGATAAAAATCCCACTAGGTGAGGGTTTAAATTTTAAAATTAATTTGTCAATTGGAGGAACTGTTAGCTGAGAATATTGGCACCAATCCTGACAAGTGCCAACTTCTCTCAACACTAACAATTTACAAGGGATTTCCTTTCAACGAAAACCTTATAGTGTACAAATAAGGGCCTTTTACAACGTCAGAGAAGATGATATATAAGGAAAGATTAAGGATGGTGGCACTAGAGAGAGGGAGGGAGGTGAAATAAATCTCATTTCCACTGTTATTAGTATGGCTCACTGGAATTTCCTTCCCCTCACAGAGAATTGTGACTTTTTATTAAAAAAGAAAAACACACAAACAAAAAGTTACAATTGTCAGCCACAACCCCAAAAAATTTTCAGCCAAAAACCAAACATTTAAATTTGGGTATGTTCCCATGGTGCCTCATGGCAGTTGTAGTTCAGATTCTTCGTGTCTCCTCTGAATCAGATGACTTCCTCCTCCACACCGCCTGGATGCCAGCAGGGATGGGAGATCACTTAGAGGAGAGGGCCGATAGGCTCCCTACTCTCAATTCCAGTGCCTGGTCCTTTTTAGTCAGGAGCAGCTGGCAGCAACAAATTACAGGGAAAGTCTTAGGTTACCTCTCTAGAATACCCAGTTGCTCTTGTGCAATCTCATCAGCACTAAGGGTGTGTCTACACTGGCCAGTTAGGTCGATTTAAGGAGGCTTAAGTCGACCTAAACAAAGCCATGTCTACACTGGGCTTTTATTAACTCGACTTAAGCACTTCCTTAAGTTGACTTAAGGAAAGCTTAAGTCGACTTAATATCACCTCATTTTAGGTCGACTTAAGCCTTAAGTCAACTCCTTAAATCTACTTAAAGCCAGTGTGGACAGGGCTTAGCACCTAAGTTGACCTTTTTAAGTTGACAAAGCATTAAGTCAACTTAATAAGATTGATAAGGGGCTATGTCTACACAAGAAAAGTTAAGTTGACAAAGTCAACAACTTTTCTAGTGTAGACATAGCATAAGAGCTGTTGGAGTTGGAGTATGCTAAGAGAGGAACAACAAAGAGTACCGTGGCACTTTTAAAGACTAACAGATCTATTTATTTAGTCTTTAAAAGTGCCACAGGACTCTGTTTTTCTGTAATAGACTAACATGGCTACCCCTTTGGAACTTGACTACTAAGAGAGGGTGGACTTTGGAGATTTTAAGACATTAAAATCTAAAAAGTGTCTACAAAGGTGCAAACCGTGATTTTTTCAAAGGCTTATAAAATTTGGACAGAGTTTTGTGGGGATGGCAAAAGGCACATCCATAGCACAAAGGCCACCCCCTTACCAGTTTTCAGGTCTTTGCTCTAAAACAGAATTTCAAGTAACAGGCCTCCATTTCTTTTAACATGAACAAAACAATTATTTTTCTAGCCTTATCCTTGGAACCAGCTGAACTGTTTGGCTGAAGTCTTCCAAAACAAAAGTCAGCCTGAGGAAGGTACTCAGTGAGGAAAATTTTAGTGCAGCCCAAAAAATTTAGCAAAATCATGAGCAACTGACAATAGGGTCTTATAACAGGAGGAGTTAGGCAACCTTAATAATTGGAAACACTA
Source organism: Pelusios castaneus (assembly GCA_007922175.1). NCBI lineage: Eukaryota > Metazoa > Chordata > Testudines > Pelomedusidae > Pelusios > Pelusios castaneus. The sequence goes on from ML685899.1 coordinate 1,290,029, forward strand.
CCAACCACACCTATAACTTCAGTTTATAAACACACACACATAGGGTTTCATAACAGAGAATCCCAGTATTTGACTTATGCAATACACCAGAGATGCGTGTACATATGAACATATGTACCTACGTATGTGTGTCTGTGTCAACACTGAAATTATATGACCAGGATCAGTCTTCTTTGAAGCATGTTTAGAAACTGTTGTAACAGGGGAAAATGGTTTCTCTAATTCACACCTGTATTATATTTTCCCCCTGAATTCCACCTTAAAAATTTCATTTTTCTATAAATTTGACTGTTTTTATTTAAAAAATGAACCACATAGTATGAAGGCTGCAGTTTTATAATACAGCCCCTCCTCCTCTGAATTCTACATTGCTGAGCATACTGACAACTCTCAAAGATTCAAAAATCACCTACTGAATAGGAAAAGCGGTGCTTGGTTACTGACGGACTCTACCGTGAGTCCTGACACTAGCCTGAACTTTAAGGTAGCTATTTCAAAAAGCAGTTTTAGTTACAATCAATGTTGTTAAGTTCCTTCCTCTTTTCATATCTAAAGTTTATATTTATTTATTTATATTTATATAAAAAATCTCAGCTCTTAACAAGATGGACAATGAATACAAATATCTACTATTTTCTTGTCTTCATATGGTGCTTTTCATCTTAAAGATTCCTAAACTACTCACTACACACATGCCCAAACACATACAAAACTTGAATTTTAGTAATTGTGCCAAACTCCGCCCTCAGTTATATGTCAACGGAGTCAGTACAGATACACACAAAGTATCTAAGTACAGAATTAGGCCAATTGATATTTTAACCAAAAACAAATATAAGCAAGCAAAGGCAGAGGGGCCTGAACGGTAAGAAAATAAAAGTTTGAATGAAAATCTGTATCCATTTTCACCAGATCCTGAAAAAGCCTCCCAGCCATTGCCTGGTATGAATAATTTTGCATTGGTAATGAACCACCAAAGCTCTTTCCAACTTTTTATGTCAAGAAAGGAAAATACAGGAATAACTTTGACTACTAATAAAGTGCAGCCATCCCTGATGTGAATACCATTTTTAGCAGCACCCTGCAACATTATACAACAGCCTAAGATGGGAAGCGAAGACTATAGTATTAGATGAAACAGCAGGAGAAATTTACAGTGGCAAAATGTAATTATTGAAGTTGGAGTTTGTCCTGAGAAGAGAGGCTAAAGCAGTTTGATAAGTCTGCTAAAGAGTCCGTTTCCTTCACGGTTCTTATAAAACAAAATGAGTTCTTATTTAGTGTAGTAACTGAAGGTTAAAAAGACACCATGTGATTTTTATGGCTGGGTTCATGTTTCAGTAGATAACAGTTCCAAGTCTACTTACATCTGTGAGAGGATCCGGGATTATTCATGAGGCAGGTGCTTGAATGACGTTGCAGTTAACATTTGGCATCACCTTCTTGTTGGTCAAATCCTTTCACACCCTTCTTAAACAAAGAGCTGGCACTAAGCCACACTTTATTGCATAATTGCTGAGATTATGTATTTTTCAGACGCTGTGTTGCCAGCAGGAAGCTCTGTAAAGGAAAAGGGTTTCCGTGTGTCAGTAAGGTGCAATAAAAGATCACCATCATTAAGTCAACACAGACACTTTAGGCCAGCCCTGCAGCTTTTGTAGTTTAGGAGGAAGGGAAGAAGGAGGGGAGATGACCCCCATGAGTAAATGGAAGTTTTGCCAGAATGAAGACCACAGTATCAGGCCCCAAAAAGATATGTATAAACAGACTTTTCAGCTAGGTCAAGAATGGTTTTAAAATTCAAAAACACATTTAACTAAATTAATAAAAATCTAAGCCAGTTCAATTCCACAGAGCCAGATGGTGGCAAGACTTTTCAATTTTGAGTTATGGAAAGTACAATAAAAACACCAAGTTTTATCAAAAGCTTTTTTAAAAAAAAATCATTTAATGAAAATGTTCCTGTAAATATTAGGACTTGCAGTTTTTAAAAAAAATCTTACATTTCAAGTATATATCCTAAATGTCAGGGTATAAAAATCATAAATTTCAGAATATCAATTATCAAGAAGACTCTTTCAACTTGAATAAATCACTGCAGATACATATTTGAATTTACCATCAATTCAGAACACTAAAACTTGCATTTCTCTCATCCCTGCTTTGAACTTAGAGCAGTTGTTTTTGTTATTGTCTATGTTGTGTTCCACATTATTAACTTAACCCATCTCCATGACTGAATAGTTTCAATCCTCTATAGAGATACATAATCCCAGAGATTTCAGATTCCTGCTGTTAAGTAAGAGAAGAAAATGATAGTATTGTGGGTTGAGACTCCCTCTCAAAGTGGGGGGAGGAAGGGAAGCATTCTCATCAATTTTTATGCAGTCCTGGAAATGTCCAGGAAACACACAGCAGAAAGAAATCATGCTGCTGGAACAAATCTCCTTTCAATTGCACACCACTTCAGCTTTACTGTAGACACAGTTATCCTCTTTTATTAAACATCTTTGTCATCAGCTAAGCTGATGAGGATGGAGAGTGTCACTGGAAATCAATACAAAAGCTTCCAAAACAAGTTCAAAGTGATATTCAATAAACGTTTTCAAAAACTTGCTCTAGCTCTTTGGAGATGCATATTCATACAGCAATGGCCTGAAAATGCATTCCCTACACTTACCAAACTCCCTGTGTGGGTATGAAGGGGAGGGACAAGGCAGATAAGATAAAGCCCAAGAATAAGAAAGTCAATAGATCTCAATTTTAACTAATGTCCATTTCTTTTATTATGCAAAGCTAAACAGCTTGTTTGACCAGAAATAGATCATGGGAAATTAGTGGATTAGGCACATTATGTAGAGAGTGGATCTTGCATACTCTCTACTTATATGCTATAGTATTAGTAGCATTAAAATTAGTTACACTGAGAATTACTTGTCTGGAGCAGCATGTAAATCCAAAAGGAAGGATTTTATAGATGTTATTCCTTAAGTGAATTTTTGTGGCACTCAGGTTACACCAACACATTTGAATTATGTAGCCATTTAAACAGTATTACATGATAATGGGGTGAAGGTAATTTAAAAGTAGAAGCAGAGACTCTCTCTAGGTGATGCTTACTTGTGAACAACAATCACAGATGTACTTAGCACTGGGCCTTAAAATAAAGGCAACACTAAGACTCAACAGCTGCATTCCACCGTGCATTGAAATACCATACAAAGACGTCAGGTTTCCAGACTTTCTGGTTTAAATTCTTCCCAAAAGGATTTGCAATATTTACATATATATTAAAGAGATGATGTCTTTCTAAAGTTCTGTTCTCTGCAGGTTTTTCAGAGTTTCAAAGTAATGTATGTGATTAACATTAAGGCAGAATTAGCCATAGCTATTTTAAATATCATTTGATGAAACAAAGTTTTATAAAGAAGTGGTAAAGAATTTCCCTGCTAATTAGAAGTAGCATAACCTAGGATATCCAGCACAGGAGAGGGAGCCAAAAACTGCTATCTTCTACTCCACCTTCTGAAACTAACCTGCTATATGGCCTTAGACAAGTCGTCTAAACTCACATAGACATCTCAGTGAATGGCCTGATCTGGAGATCCCATTAAATTTTACCTCATTAACACGAAACTATTTTAAGGGTGGCAGTTTTGCTTTGCTTGTCCTGTTGAAGTGCCCTTTGTATGCCTGGGTGATCTTTTAAACATTGGGTCTGCTTCCTTCAAATATTTATCATGACCCATATAGAGTCCCCAGGGTAGGACACAGCACCAATATCAGGAAAGGAACAAGGTAGGATGGGTAGAGTAAAGAAAGTTTGCAATAATGGATTCTCCCTTCAGTATAGGTAATTGACCTCCCCAAGAGGGGATGGGTGAGTAAACAAAATAATTCTTCCCATCAACTTAGCGCTGTCTATAAGGGGACTTGAATTGCTTTTACCATGCCAGTCAGGCTTCTGGATTTTTCTCACTCTCTGAACAACGTAGTTATACCAACCTATTATTCTCGTGTGACCCAGGCCTAAAGGTGACTCAGAAAAATTGCTGGAAACAGAACATTTGGGTTGAATTACTGAAAGCGATGGTCTCATGAAATCTGTGACAAAAGTGAAGTCCCTCCTTACTCGACCAATATGTGATGCTTTATTATTTGCTAAAGTCATTTAGCTTCTAACTAAGGCTATGTCTACACTGGGTAATTTAAGTTGACTTTAAGTCGACTTAGCTAAGTCGACTTAGTGTGTCCACACTGAAAATTAAAGTCGACTTAAAGGGGAACTTACAAAGTCGACCTAGAGTGTCCACACTGGACACTCTAGGTCGACTTTGTGGGGCTAGGGGGACCTAGGGTAGATCCACGAGGGCAAAGGGGGAACCCCTTGCCCAATGCCAGGGGGCTCAGCTTTTGCCCTGTTGTACATAGGTACAATGGGGCAAAGGGGGACAGGGGGCAGGGTGGGCAGGGTTCTGCCCTGCCCTGTGGTGGGGCATGCCAGGCTCCCCCTGTGCCCCCCCCCCAGCAGGAGAACTCTAGGGAGTCGACTTAAACCTTAGGTCTAGTGGAAAGGAGGTTTAATAAAGTCGACTTTTAATTTTAATTAAGTCGAATTTATTTTCCTTAAGTCGACTTAAGCAAGCTGCTTCAGTCGACTTAATTTACCAGTGTAGACACAGCCTAAGAACTGAGAGACATCCTCTAAAATTGATTTCCCGCCCCCCCCCCCTCATTTTGAGACACAGTTTTACTAACTGCATAAAATAATTGATACTATTCCTTGCTGAGTGGGGAGTGTGATGTGCAATATAGAATTAGGCAGGGCAGAGCAAAGGCAAGTAGGAAAAATGAAGGTAGTTTCTTTACTCTGAAACATGGCACGTTAATTTCCTCCACTGAAAATGAGTTTTGAACATGAAGTTCCATAGATTTAGTGTTTCACAGTTTTTCCTTGGACACCTCCTTAGAGTAGATTTCAGCAATAAAGATTATTAATAGAGAGACTTAGAAATATTGCTGCATTCTAAAAGTAATATGTTTTAAGTAGGCCTGCAATCTAATTATTCAACCTGGATATTCTTCCATTGTTCTAGCTTCATCTACACTGGGAATTAGGTCAGCTTAACTCAGAACTTGACACTGCTGAGTGGCATAACTAGAATGATCTAAATTTTAAGTGTACACCAGGACTTAGATAAAGCTAAGGGCCACATTGCTCTGCTTCCAGTGTCTCTCTGCCTGGCTCTGGCTCTGCACTTTCTCTTTCTCTGTCCCTGAGTATCACTTCTTGTGCTGTGTCTGTCCCACCTACCCAAACAATACCCAGCTAAGCTCCCCTGCCCACTAGTAGAAATGCCTCAGCAGACTCTATTATGCATAGTTTTCAGTTGATACTCAACTGTCTCTTACAGTTGTCTTAAGATGAAGCGTGCATTTACACCCATCAGTTTCAATGAGGTTTAACTCACCCTGTAACAAGATTTAATCAACTCATAATAATAAACACCTGACCAATCTTACATCACACTTATTTGGTTCACTGCAGTTAAATGGACAGTGCAATGTCAAATTGAACCCCACTCTCAGGTTTTGGAACAAAACAGTCACAAAACCTACTGCAAATGGAGAGGTTTCATTTAAAAAAAAAAATCCAAATCATTCTTCTAATGAAACAGTTATTGAACATATAAACATGTCCCAGTAGCCCAAACACTGTGTTAATGTGTGAAGAAGTGTGTAATTTACTCAAAATTCACTCAAAAAAAGTAAACTCAACTACTCTATTTGCATTGCATGAGCTCAGAGAAATACAAGAGCTTATCAAGTAGCATAAATAGTGAAAAAATAAATACTGATGTTTAAATAATTTAAAGCACTGTTTAGTAACAGTTTAGGATTTTAAAAACCTCTAGGTTTAAAATAGTACAAACTTCACAATATATATGGTATTTACTATTATTCAAATAATTTATTTTATTGGAAGATTTTCCCAAGGCATTTAATTTGAGTACCTCACAATGAATTTAGCCTCATACATCTCATCAGAAAGAACTAACTTTATTTTACACATGGGGATCTAAGGCACAAAGATTCAGTGGTTCTCCCAACATCACAAAAAATTGATCAGAGCCAAGAATAAAAACCCAGGTACTGTATCTTGTATTCTAGCACCTTAACCAGAAGGTTATCCTTCATTGTTAATTGAAGAAAGTAGTCAGCCTGCGACTGGCTGACACCAGAGTTCTGTCCATCAGAAGAAATTTTATTATCAAAGATCTCACTAGGACAGTTGACAAAGGTTACAATATACCACTCCCTCCCTCAAAAAAAAAAAAATCCAAGTGACCCTGTTTAGCAAGTTAAACAAAGTGAATGATGTTTGCTAAGTGATCATGAAACCATATTGTAACTACCAGTAGTTAAAACATCCCAATCAGATAGTTCATGGAGCTTCATAGCTATGAAGGGAAAGAAGAATGATCAGCAACAGTTTAAAACATTGGCCATGCCTCTCTTTTCTCATTTTCACTCAGGACTTTGAAGCTGCTCTTTCATCCCATAAAATCCACTTCTAAGCATCAAATATGGCCATGCAGGATGGGGAATGGTGATTCAGGCATCCCTTTCTGTGATCATGGTTTTCAGTTTGTAATTGAAGGCTGCTGTTTTTATTATTTGAGAGCTCATTCATCTTTTTAGGTCCAGATCCTCAGCTAAGTTGGCATAGTTCCATTGAAGTGAAGTCCTATTGATATCAACTGAGGATCTAGGTCAGAGAGTCAAATTTCTGACTTGCATGTTCTGCCAGAAACTGAGCTGATGTGTTGATGAAGATGGCACAGTTGATATTCTGGCTTTGGCTGCATTTGTGGCCCACTTTGATCTGGTCATACAGCTGGCCATTTGCAAACAATTTTTAAATATTTCCCAGAGGATAGAAGAAAGTTATCATGCCAATGACTTACCATTTGGCAGGTTAGAGGTAATAGTAATAGCTAAACATATTTGACTACCCTGGCCTGTCCAGTGACTAATGCGGATGTACAAGCATGAAGAAGGGAAAGGGAATGCTAAGGAAATAAAGTAGCTGCGAATCTGAAGGTGTCATGAGTTCTGGTCAGGCTGTTTTGAGCTGGATGAGAATGTCAGCATCTGCTATATCTAAGAAAGGTGGTCATAGGTTTATTATTACCAAATCATGAGCAAAAGTACTCAATGGACAATAAAGAATCTCTGTTGTCATGCTTCCTCTGTTATTTGAAAACAGTTAGTACCATAAGTCCTTTAATTATATTGTGCTTTGAATTGCTCATTTATAAGGATATGGTTTGTTCAGGAAATTTCCTCCTAGAGCATAGACCCTGCAGGGCCCATAAATACCTGTTGTGGATGGAGGCAGCAAAGTCTAGGAGGTTACAACATGTGACTGGACCTCAGAAGACCCAGGTTTTATTCCCAGCTGCAGCCTGACTCAATGCAAGAACTTTGCCAAGTCACATAATGTCTCCTAAACCCAGTTTCTTCATCTGTACATTGAGGCGGACAATATACTTATCCTAAATTTTTTGCATGGCTTTGCAAGCCTCTGTAGGAATGTAAGTATCTCATTTCACATGCTCTCCTTTCATAGGGCCTCTGAGGCATTCCTCTGTCTCCAAAGATGTACCAGCTTGCTGTTGAAAACTGGCTGCATTTCACCACAATGTCAATCGTGTGTTGCATCATCACAATCCATGATTCCCAGTATTTCTGTGCTGCACTTAAATACTTGATTTTCAAGTAGATCCAGTTTCTTATTGCAATCTCACTTCAGTCCATCAAAGTATTTTGAGAAAGGTCTTGCAGTAAGAGATGTGTCACCTGTTCACTTTTTTTTTTTTTTTTGGTGTGGCCAACTTCCAATCAGATGCAGCCTGTATGCTCTGAAAACAAATATTTCCTCAAGCTACACAAGCATCATAGGCAGAACTTCTGATGTTCTGTCCTGATCCCAGGGCAAGTCTTGAAGCCATGGTAAAAAGTTAGGACTCTAGTTTGTATAACAGCTACACTACAAATATCAAAGTCCACTCATACTTGACTAGTCACGGGATGCTTTCTAGAGGCTAGGGAGGAAGGGAGCATAGCACAAGACTGGTGGCATTCTCCAATTCAAAAGAGACAAGGACAAGTCCCCATCCATAATGTAAAGTAAGACTACCTTCCCTGCTAAAATGCTTTTAGATTGAGGGATGAAAAGTACAATAAGAGTTACTGTATTATTCAATATTTCCGTCCACTGGTCATTATAAAATAGGTGAGACATTTAGCAAGACTCTAGAAGGATGTACCCTAGTTTCCAACCACCATTGAACATTCTCATTCAGTTAATTCAGTTCGGTCTAACGAGAGTGGAAAGTGATGTCATTTGCCATTTTTCATTTGTTTTACAGATGATCAAAATTGCAACAAACTGAAGCATCAGGAAGTACATGGGATTTAACAGCAGAGAAAGTGAAAGCTCCTAAATAAACAGCTAAATCTCCAACACTAAATCACTGCAATAAAACACTGTCAATAGTTATCAGTACATTGCACTATTTTCAGAAACAAAACCTTGGAGGGGTTTTTTTCTTCCTGAATTAACTTCCCCTCTGCCTGCACCTCCTTTGCACAGGACAAGAAAGGTGAGGAAACAGCTAGGATTACCTTGTTTCTAGGTCCTTGATTGGTCCCCTATCCCTGATTCCATGTGCCATTTTGGGAACAATGTGAAGAATTCCTTGAATGCTACAAACCAGCAGGACAAAGTCCATTCTTTCATCACAACTGGAGATAAATATTTGCTACAAATCTGGAAAAGTCAGATTCCTAGAATACTTATTTTAAAACTAGTCCTAAAGCATTTCATGCTTTGACCTTTTCCTGCCCAGAAATCTATGAGCCACATGCTACTCTTAGGTGGATTTCCTTATGTATGTGCCTGGAAACTCCATAAGAGCTTCTTCGTGATTTCCCCTTGGGAGGGCAGTAAACAGTGCGATTGTCCCTCCCTCAGCACATCTGGTAGAGTGTTCACCTTCTAGGTTAGTAACAAGCCAAAGAAGCAAATAGATGTGAGGCCATTACTATACCTGGAACACAAAAACTGTCCAGAGAATCTTGGTCTCAACACAGTGCCTTCTAATATGGCAACTTGGATGTTCGAAATCAAGCTACCATCTTATCACAGGCACAAAAACAAACCAACCAACCAACTCACCCAGCCACCCACCCAAACAATTCTGGTAGAGAGGGAGATTTGCAGATACACAGGATAAGTTATTGCAGTTTCTGCAGCTGTAATTTGCAAATGGGTGAGAAATTGGAGCTCAGGATGGACTCTAAAGGAGTGTGTCATAGAGACCGACTGCTCCTCAATTCCCCAAATCTGCAAAAATATTGACCAAATGGTGGAAATTCAAAAGACCAACAGAACTGATCAAGGGACTGGAGAGAGTGAAATGTTGAGAGATGATTAAGAGAACTAAATATGCATATCTTAGTTACAAAATGATGAGTGGAGAAAGGGGGGTGGGAAGAGGAGGATCATGCATAGAAATCTACAAATAATTTAAAGTAAAGAGATTACATAGCTCTCATACTAATAGGAAAAATGTTGGCATAATGGACTTAATCCAAAGGTCATTGAAGTCAATGGAAAGATTCCCAATAAGGTCAATAGGATTTAGATCACCCTCTCAGGAAGACATTGTTGACAGTGAGATCTATTAGGACATGGAATATTCTCCAAGGAAAGGAGTGGCAGCACCATTACTTGGGTGTTTTAAACAAAAGAACAAACAAACAAACAAACAAACAAAACAAACAAACACTTCCCACCCCCCAATAAAGACATGCCACTTGTCTGTGGACTGTAGGTATCTTTGCCTGCATTGAAATGGAGATGGGCATGTTAAACACCTGTGCAAATTGTCTGCACAATTATATATCTATAGAAACATGGTAGAAGACAGAAGCACTTTTACAGAACTCTGTACATAAAAATTATGGGAGAAACACCATTTTATGAGAAAGTATATTATAGTGATGCTGTGATATCTAAAAAAAGCCTCCAAGATCAATCCTGCTTTCACGAATGCAATGGAAGTTTTGTGAAGGATTTTCATGGGATATGGACAGGGGTCTCAGTACAAGCTAGGTAAAAGAATGGAAACTGTCTGATGTAATGTTTGTAGAGGATAGTGCTGCTCTTATTAATGGCTTTTCCATGACATTAGATCAAGCTACAGGGTTGTATTTACGTTCCACTGTAAAATTACATCGCAAGCTGGAAAAACAAGGATGATGACTCTCAGCATAAATCATACTGGACAGGCTTTCCATAACCTCCCCCATGTAACTATGATATACATATTTTGCCAGAATAAACACAACTAGGACAACACCCTCACTCCCAGCTTAATTAAGCTGGTGCAACTTATGTATGTTCATTCTTTAAAATGTGTTTAAATCAGGTTTATAGCCAGTTTTAAAATGAGAAGTGTACCCATGCAGGGATCTGTACTGTTCAACTGATACAAGTGAACTGGTGTAAACTCTGCTTAAAGACAACCACGTTTTGTGCACGGCCATGTTCCGTGTAACCCACTGGTCAATGCATATTACAGATCTCCTATCCCGATTCACAGAGGAATGCGCTTTTATCTGAGAGTCAAGCTGTTGTGGACCTCAGACTATTTGGATGAACATTTTTGTTCAGAAGCAGTATGCAATTCACTCCTCAGTTGTGTAAACATGCCCCTGTGTGCCCAACCCACAGAGCATATGGACCTGACTGTTACCATGACAGCTAACAATCCTTGGCTCCTTATCTCTATGACTGAGGATAATTTCCTGAATAAACCGGAATGATGCAAGTTAAACTTTACTGAATGTAGTTTAGGTATTTGGGGAGCTCATTGTATTAAAAATACAAATATTTATGTACTATTGTGGGATATATGGAACAACTATGGAGGAAGACAGGCCCAGAGCCACCCAAATTTTGCTCAGCTCCCCTACTGTACATCAAGCTCATCTGCATAGGCTTCTCCTCATGGTCCTGACTCCACACCCTCAGCCTCTGATCACCCGTTCCCAGGTCACCTCCCTATACAGACATTCTATCTTGTCTTCCTTGCTGATGGTCCTTTATGAGCCACCTCTCAATTAACTCATAGCTTGTCATTGATTAGCTACTGCATCTGCTCCCAGGATCTCGCCTTAGTTCCCAGTTGCTGAAAACTTAGGTAGTGGCATTTACAATACTACAATTGTCTGCCTTTTTTGTTTCAACAACAAAAAATCTTTCAGTATGTGGTGTCCCCTGGGTAAAATACTTCTCCACTCTCCAAATATCAAGTCAGCTCCACATTCTTCTATTTCCAAACAAAAATCACCTCCATATTTCCAAATCCATCAGTCCCTCCCTACCCCGATCCTCTGTTCCAATACCTTCCAACCCCCTGTACACTTTTCCCTTCTCAATACCTCATGGAAACTCCTGTAAGCAGCTTCCTTACCTGGTAACTGAGACCATTAGCAGTGTCCTCAGACGAGTCATCCTGCAGTTTCTGGTTTGTGTCAGGTGAACAGCTTTCTTACCTGATTGCATCCATGATCATCAAACTGCTGGGGGATATGGTTCTTGAGAATACACTCTCAATTCAACTGCCATATATTACACAAAAAAGCAACGAAGTGGGGGATCTTTTACCCCTCCTCCCTCCTTCCCCTACCCCCATCATCTTCCTGCTGCAATGGAGTCACATGGTTCTAAATTCCTTTCAATCTTTTTAATCAGTTTGCATTGGTTATATTTTCTAGGCTATTTAGGCAATGAAAAGATCAAGATCTAATTTTAAATAAGGAGATCTTCCTTTACACAGCCTTCAATATAGGATAAATGGGAGGCCTCTTCACTTTGTCTGTGGGGAAAAAATAGTGCAGCTGAAAATATTAATTGCTGTATATGCTCAATGATGTTCTTCTTTCTACGTGGTAGAAAATCTTGTCTAATTTCTCTCTGTGTCACAGATCCCCCACCCTCACCCCCTTCTGAACATTTTGGTTTCAAGAAACTTGCAATAACTCCTTTTTACCCTATAAAGTAGTGGTATATTGTACTACAAAAGGAGTCAGATAGTTGCTTTTACACCCTATACCTTTGTGCTTGAAGCATAGACTGGGCAGTCCTATGAGAGATGAAGATAGCCCAGAAAGGCATATGTAACATTGCTAATTTTTTTCTACTTTCTACATATGAAGAAGAGAGTAGAACAAAGCACCACCGAACGGAGATATTTGAAAAAATTTAACAGGAGAGGGAAACTTCATTTAGAGACAGCTTGATACATATGGGATTGATTGTCAGAGCTGCCGAGCACTTGCAACTCTCAGAGTTAGTTAAAGCTGGCGGTAAATAAGGAAAAAAAAAAAAAAAAATCAGACCCACGACACAAGCCTTTTGCTTTTTAAAGGGAGTCTTGGATCTTCATTCAGTAGCTAAGAGGCTTATCAACGCTAAGGGTCTGGAAACTGTTGAGGATTTAATCAAGAAATAGTGTTGGAAGGGGGAGAGGCTGGGTAGAAAGATGGTGACTCCGTGCATTTTATTTAATGTCTGAATCTTGCCAACTTGCCAAGTCAGTTCTGCACAGATGATGCTATAAAATCTCCACTCCATGATGGTTAAGTTACTTTAGAGAAGTAATGCTCCTTAAGATCAGCAGTGGCATGCATTGCTCTGTTTATCTTCCTAGCCCTTAAGAATGTTGTGCACCATTATAGAATAGTACAGAGCCTCTTGAAAGCTCTGGGTTATTTAGGGTGAGGCAAGGGGAACAGTACATGCTGCACAGAAACTTACACTACTACTGTGACATCTGAGTGCCTGCTCAGATATTCAGAGATGACATACAACCCCAGTTTTAATAGAAATACCACCTTTTAATTAAAAACCTCAAACAAATGACCAAACTGAAATAAGTTTGTCTCAGAAAAACAAGTGTGTGAATAGTACTGGAATATGGGGAGTAGGTAAGCATTAGAATAGAGGTCCCCAAACTGTGGGGTACATCCAGAACATTCAGGAGATGGAACGGGGGCATGGCAGGGTCCAGCCAGCCCCTTCAGGGGTGGGAGAGAACGCCACCAGCCCTGCTCTGCCCCAAGCTCTGCTCCAGCCATGACGCCAGCCCCTAACCTTGCTCCCAGTCCCAACCAGAGCCCCAACTGTGGCCCCGCTATTCCAGCCACAGTCTCTCAACCATGGCCCCAACCCCAGCTCCAGCAGGAAGCATGAACAGAGATAAGAGGGGGGCATGCAGTAAAAAGTTTGGAGACCACTGTATTAGAGAAACCAACCACACAAATGTAATCACACTTGTTTATTACTGGTGTATTTAGAGTAAAATGTTCACATAAAGGTGTAGATTAAAAATGTCAACATAGCAAGAAGGGAGTATGACCAGTTATTCTTTAAACAAGGCTCTGAGGACAACCATAAGTAATTTAAACACTAGTAATTCTCCTCTTTAGAAAAAGACTTGGTAATAAACTGTGGCTTCCAAAATGTTGGCACATTCCTTGCCCTTCTCTTTCCCTCTCATATTAGTAGTGCTGGCCAGGACTGTGTGAAAGTAGATACCTTGGACATATTAAAACAGAGAGAGATTGCAGAAAGAGCAGCTAAGGCTAGATCCAATTCTCAATGAAGTCAGCCAAACTCACCTGACATAAATCGGTATTATAGCCTGGGATGAGTTGGGTCCCCTGGAAATTTTTCAACTGATATCAGTGGGAGCAAAATTTAATCGGTCTCCTCTAACTTGAGGATCCAAAGCTAAAATATTAGAAATGTGTTTTAGTTGCTTTCTAAAGCTGGTCAAAAATGTGGAAATACACATACACAAACCACTGCATTCCCCCCTTTTTTTGTTCAAAACGTCAAAGAAAATGTGTTGACATGTTAAAAGTTTCAACCAACAATATAGTCAGTCAAAAAACTAGGAAACCATTTCATAACAGTCAAACTGTTAAAACATTACAGGGCTATATCTAAAAGTCATGTGTTTTTCCATTAGATTATTTTATCTACCTCCTCAGCTGTTCCTTCCCACAACCTCCCTCCCCTCTAAGAAAGACATATTCCAAAAACATTCTTGTTCAAATCCAAATGCGTAAACCCATCATGTGTGAGTGGGTTTCGACAAAGGAGATTATCTATTCCTTATTGGCTATCAATACAAAGTATGCAGATAGTGTCTGTGTACTCTACAGGTAGTGAATAAGGAATTGGTAAGGGATGCATTAACGTAGAAATACTTATTTACAGATTTTTTTAAACATTCCACTTGTTACAAAAAACAGAGTTTTAGATGTGTGTCTATTATACATGCATTTTATTTATCAGATTATTTCTCAGGGTGACAATTATCTGTTCTTAATAAAAAGTTATTGGAAGTTATGGAATGAAAAGAAGCTAGATTTAGTGATGGTGTATCCAAGGTGGCACCCATAAAAATAAATATTTATTGGTCCCACTTGCTATAAAAATATGACCCAAATTGTTGCTCTCATCAGATTCTTATTCCTGTATTACATTTCATTTACTTCCACTTTTAGCCTGCCTCTTAAATAAGACTTGGGTCCTACAATGTGCTGTGTTCTATGAACATTTTATATACACTTCTAGATCAGTAAATATTTGCTCGTTCCACAGTACAGGTTAGTCTGGCTTTTAAAAAATGTAAGCAAACACTACAACATTATTGATTAGATAGGCAATGATTTATGTTTAAAGGAATACAAATGGAGAAATTTACCCACAAACACTGGGCCCAATATCCCAAGCCTTACTCTGGCTACTTTGTCCCACTCACTTGCACGCAGCAGCCCTAAAACAAACACACCTAGCCTGTGCAGGACCTTGCCTGAATAGGGAGTTTCTTGTATGGCACAGAGTAGCCAGAGTAACTCTTACACTACAGCTCCACTCCTGTGTCAGAATAGCAGTGAGGGCTAGGGAAAGAGGGTCCATACCCGCCAGCTATCCCTGGCTGCTGCAATAGTCCTTTGCAGCTGCTGCCATTTGGCACAGAGTAGAGCACTCTTTGGGCTCTGAGTGGTGCTTGGGGTGACCGCAGGATCCTTTTATGTTGGTAAATACTCCTTATTGGTATAGATTTCATTTCATTCTGTTCAAATGGAGTCGGCACCCTTGTGACTCCTTGATATTAATGAAGGGCCCCCAAAAAATATCTACTTGGGGAGACACACTGATGTCGTTAGTTGGGCAGGCTCACGTTGACTTTGCATATAGGCCCAGAGAACAATGGCGGGGAAGGGGGGGGGGGGTCAGAAATCAAGGTTGACTTCCTAAAAGAGGGTTTGGGGTTTTTTTTTAGTTCTGATGCCCCACCCCCATTTTTTTAAAATCTCTGAAATATCAGATCTGCATTTTCCTAGTTTTGTGACGGTCCCAAGAGGATGGGAGTATTCTCAACTCTTAATGGATGTGTTGTGATGTTGCATCTTTTACAGAGGCATCTTTTCGCCTCTTAATTTAGTAGTTACCTATCTTCCACCCACCCACCACCAATAGTTAGCCTGAATAAACACCACTGTTCTTTCAGTTCTGTTTCACTTACTTGGTGTCAAAGATAGCATAATCCTACCAGCTCTTTAGTCATCCATAGACACTTCCAAAAAAAGAGGGAAGACAAAAACTGGGATTCTATTGTTACTAAAAAGAACTTCAGCTAACCCCCCCCCCCCCCAACCCCCCCCCCCTTTTTTTTTTTTGGTGTTGGAGAAATACAAAAACTTCCAAATACACATAATCTCCTTTTCTGCCTTTCAAAAAGAAATTTAAAATGAAAAACAAAATAGAAATCCCCTTCCCTTTTAAAATATGCTTTAATTTACCTAGAAATCATATTGTATATTCCTGCTTGGAAAAAAAATATTGCAACAACAGTTCACTTCTCAAGGTAGCTTTTTACTTCAGTGTACAGTTTCTCCAAATCCAACCGATTGTCATACCAGTATTTTTCTACAGTAACCTGTGAAAGCTCCGATTCCCTTTCCTTTTGGTTTTTTCCAGTTAACAATATGTGAGGCAAGTCTAGATACCCTGAAACATTCAAGTAGGCAGTATTTTCCTCTTCTTATTTATATTAGTTCATTTTAAGAGTTCATGAGTTTCTTGTATCCAGTCATATAAGTACTGAACTAATCTCTGACATCTTCAGGATGGATTTATGTTATGCCATTTAGTGACAACCTTTTCGGGGTTTGTGATTGCATCTCTCCATTGATCTGCTGCTTCCGTACTACTGCTATTAGAGCTTAGCCAGACCTGTGGTAAGAAACAAAACCACAGCTCAATTGTCATACAGAACACATTACTGGCGACCTCAGCCAATCCCCGCAGTGTTGATTCTGAGCCCAGCGATTGTGCATGCACATAATGAAAGCTGGCATGTATCTGTAAAGTATAACTAATAAAATTCTGTCAATTAGTATGGCCTGGTCTAAAACACTGAGTTCAATTTCTGCCTCAGACAGTGTGACTAGGAGTTTGGTAGAGTCACTGCAGGCAACAACCACCATATGTCCACTTTGCAACATACAGCCAGTTGAGCATCATCACTCATGATCTCTGAATGCCATTGTGCTGCAAGCCAATACTCGGGGGGGGGGGGGGGGAAGAGGAAGGGGGGGGCAGAGAGCATCTAAACTCATCAAGATCAGAGGTGGCTCTACACATGCCTCATGGCCAGAGTTGTTAGCTCATTGCTTTCAAAAGCATTTAAAGTAGGCTAACCAATAGCCAGTGTGAAGAATCAGCACAGGGAGGGGGAGGCAATAGACACATATAAGACAAAGCCCCAAATATCAAGACTGCCCTATAAAATCAGGACATCTGGTCACCCTAATTTAAAGATTCACAATTGAAAAACAGATAGGTAGAGCCCTGCAAATCCATGGCTATCTGCATTATATCCTCATCCGTGGCTGCGATATGGCTATCCGCGGACCATTTCTTGCAGATGCAGGTCCACATATTTGCATCCGTGCAGGGCTCTCCAGTTAGGCCCTAACTGTGCATTGCATTGAACTCCTGGCTTCTTGACTCAATGACAGAGTGGGTGAGGTAATATTTTGTTGTTTGAACCACTTCAGTTGGTGAAAGGGACACATTATTGAGTGGCATGGAGCTCTTCTGCAGACCTGAGAAAGATACTCAAACTAGGCGGAATAGACTGGTAGCATAAGTAGTTAACACATTCTAAGGCCACGTACACACAATCGCTTTATCGCACGGTAAGGCTCCTTACCGCGTGATAAAGCTTCCAGTGTACACACGAGCATTTTGCCTGTTGCACGGCAACAGTCCACTTGCTGCACAATAGGTAAACCACCCAGTGTACAGTTTTCCCGGTTTTGACAGCCTCCGGAAATGTCCCAAAGTGCCAGTCGAGGCCACTCTGGGACACTGGATCTGTCAAACATGTCAATTTCACTGCTCTAGCAGAGCAGTGAAATTGACATGGTGACAGTGGGGCTCACATCCCACTGCACACCTGCTGCCGGGGCTTGAGGCAGCAGCAGGGGCTGTGCTGAGGGCGGCTTCAGCCCCCAGTTCCACAGGAAGCTTGAGCCCCAGCCATGAGACCGGGGCTCAAGCTGCTGCTCCACTGCCTGAGACCCGCTGCCTGCTGGGGCGGCCCCCAGGCAGCGGGTCTCTGCTGCCCTGGCTGGGGGCTCCCAATTGGGAGCCCCCAGCCCAGATGGCAGCCCTGGACCCCAAGATCACCAAATAAACACCGATGAGTTAAAATATTCATGCTTATGATCAAAACCATGCCTACAAACAGTACTATCTGATCTTTAAATTGTCTTCTGAGAATATCATACAATTAAATTTCATAGTCTCTGAAGAATTAACTTATTGGATTCAGCTATATTCATCTTTTTCCAACTCTACAGCCAATTGCTCACAGTACATTTTTCTTACAGCCATGTTTTATGTCTGCATGTGTTATGTGGCAGTGTCTGCCTGTTTCAGCCTAAACAAATATTTGTGAAATAAGCACTACAGAGGAATGATGGTGCACATTTTTTCTAAAAACAAGAATTATTATTAAAGACACTCTGCAAATCAAGATGAAGTGACATAAAGCTTGATAACTGCAGCATCATGCCCAAGTTATCATAGCCCCAAATTAAGATAGCTAGAAAGGACACACCCCTGTTTTCTTTAAATATAGCTCTACTAAGGGCTTGTTTACACTCAACACCACTTTGTTGTTCAGGAGTGTGAAAAAACACCCCCAAGCAATGTAAGTTTTTCTGGCAAAAGCATGAGTGTAGCTGCCTTTTGTTGGTGAGAGAGAGCTAAGGGATAAAACCACCTTAACGAGCAGTGGAGAGTGTCTCCCACGTATACTAGCAAAACTTATAATGCTCAGGGGTGCGTTTTTTCACACCCCTGAGTGACAAAGTTTTGCTGGCATAACTGAGTGTGGACAAGCCCGAACAGGATCATAGTGAAATCTAGCACAAGTGTGTCCTATCCAGAATGGGGAAGCTCACATTATGATCACTCATGTTAGGAGATGGTAGCACTTAAAGCTCTCCTGTAACTGTGTTCATTTCAAATGTCATAAGCACAACTGATTAAATGGGAACTTATGAGTTTACTGGGAGAAAGAGCACAGTACCTCAGTGGGATGTGGACATAAAGGTAATGAGGGTCTCCAAAAAACAAACATTTGGAGGTTCTAAAAAAGTTAGGGGTATGTCCTTTTATGGCTCACTAATTCAGACAATTATCACTACTTAGCACTGAGGGCGAGTTATTAGGACTGACCGGTCATCAGCTAGACCAAGAAAGGAGAGACGAGATAGGAAGTTCAGACAGGAGATTTTTAAAAGCCAAACTAAAATCTCTTAAATTCCAAAGGGGTAGCCGTGTTAGTCTATTGTAGAAAGACAACAGAGTCCTAACACCTATTTTGATTTGCTGTTACAGCCTGACCAGATGCTATGTCATACACTCCCCTGCATTTAATTTCCTCCCACTCTGTAACTTTCCTATCTTCAAAGCGTCTGACGAAGTGGGATTTTCTCCCACGAAAGCTCATGCGATAAATAAATCTGTTAGTCTTTAAAAGTGCCACAGGACTCTGTTGTCTTTCTAAAATCTCTTAGTTCGTAAAATAAACCTGGCCACACAGCACTTTCAGGAAGGCACAGTAGAAGTCACCAGCTTCAGCATAAAAGAAAACACTGTGCTGTTCTCCTCATGCAATTCACCCAATAGAGATAAACAAATATCATTATGAGGCTCAAGATTATCATGAAATGATGATTATGTCTTGTGTACTCAGAACTGAGTTTCCTGCTTCCCTGTTAGGGATGTGAAAGGGAAACAAAGGTAACATTTAATGTTCTGATGACAAAGCAGTGTGAGAAGAGGACAGTCATTCAAGCTCCTGATGTTTCCTTCTGTGCATACTTGTGTGAGCACTGAAAGCTGATACGCCTTTTTAGTGGAGGCTATTCAGAGTTGCACAACTGCAATGAATGCTAGGGTTGTTTTGCTTTAGAAAGTCTAAGTCAGGAGGTATTCAGCAAGGAAAAGTTTATCAATACGTGTGTGTGTGACAGAGAGAGACAGAGATATTGGTATTTCACATGGTAGGGCTCGGAAAAAATAATCAGTTAGCCCAATGCCCAATCCTGCGATGTACAAAGTGCCTTCTCAGAGGCAACGAGCACTCAACACCCACTCTATGAACTTTGTATGAGCACACCACTCAGGAGATGTTCAGTTCCTTGTAGGCCAAAGAGCATTCAGATTTGAAGGGCTTAATAGGAGCTCAGCAGCGATCCTGTCAAGCAGATTTTTAACTTTTGAATTTCATGCTAGTTACCAGTAGTTGGAGAAGAATAAAAAACCAACCTGTCCCAAGAAGATTTTTCTTCTCACTGAGCTCCTGCTATAGAGTTTGATGAGAAAATTAATTCCTTGTTCATTTTGGCTAACTGGAAAAATCATTGTTTCTCCCCACTTCACTCGACCATTAGTGGGCTTCAATAGACGAGTCTTTTTCTTATACATCAGTCCTTCTGTATTAAACATTGAAACCTTCACAAAGAAATCTAGGATAAAGGAAAATGTGAAACACAAAAGGGGTTGTTCTATTAAAACCTGACAAGATGCATGTGTATAATTTATATTGTAACAATTACCTAAAAGCTGGGCCAAATCATGTTTGCTTAAACATTGCAAAAAAACCAGACAATGGCTTTCATTAAAATCACACACATCTAATATGTTCAATAATACTGTCCTGATTAAAACAGCATCTAAATGGCATGGGCCAGCTAATGCTCGTGTGTCAGAATTAATTTTAGGACAAAAGAAAACCCCAAAACACACAAACATATAGCATTAAACCAAACAAAAAGTTTAATGTAGTCTGACATCTGTGGAAACTAATCTTGGCAATGGAAATCTATTGTGCTATATCATATTAGCTTGGGATTTGTGTGGAATGCTCTGAATTGCCAAGCTGTTCAAGCAGTATTCTACCTGTTACAAATACTTCCAGCAGGAGAGATGAGAGAGCGGATGTACTTACTTAAAGACAACGGTGTAGATGAGCTTGGGAGGTTTTGGGCTTCAAGGATCTGTAATTGAATCCTGCTGTTTATTGCTTGAAAACAGATTCCTATTTGAAGTTCTGCACTATACTTCTATAAAAAAGAATGTTGCTTTAATATCTGGATTAAGTTCCATATAAACTCAGGAAACTTGAATTTACATATATGGATGTTGAAACAAACAGAGACCAGATCTCACCCACTAGAACCCAAAAAATGCTTTGTGACCCTTTTCTCATGCATTTCTGTATATGGATAAATATCACTTTATTCCATAAATACCCTGACATGTACCCAGCATGTTTATGGATGATTAGAGGCTTTGGGCTTTTCCTCTACAGAATGTATTTGTTCCACAAACAAATACAGTGTAAATGTAATAAGACCTCTGAATTTAATGAACAACACACAAATGAAATGCTCAGGACAAAACTTTAAACCTCATTGGAATATCTCAGAAAGCTCTATAAAAATAAGGCCAATGATTACACATTCTTTTCAGTAGCTCGCCTCCTATTTTGAATTACTAGGGTTAGGGTTATAATTTAGAAGCAAAATTTAGATTTTTAGGCAAACAAGATGCCATGGAATTGCTCCTGGGCTATTTGTCTTTAAGAGTTCATCTGAATTCCACCACCTATTATGTAATGCTCTCTCTGGTGTCATACAGAGAGGATTATGGATTCAGGTGAAGAATAAGGAGTAGTTACGGTTATGGCAAGTGTCATTTACATTGGAAATTTACTGGATTTATTCAGATGAAGTTTGCTTCCAAATTCATGAATTCAAGTTTAATTTCTAGAAAACAGTAGCATCTGGGCACATTTCCATGTCAAAACGTATTTAGGGAGAAAATCCACAATGAAAATTAAGACGGTCCTGCTGTCGTCACACAGTTCTGTTACAAATGCTGTACTGTGGATGTGCCCCTGCACTGGGTGTGGGAACAGCAGTTATTCAAAACAAATCTTTTATTACATTTCTCAAAGGATAGCTTAAATATAGTTTTTTATTTTGTCGGTCCCATAAATTAACCCAGGATTTATTCTTCTTTCCCGTAACACTTCACAACCACCTGTTTATTACTTTGATGGAAGTTAACATCCTTAATTATTGCTCCAGAGCATGCAGCTTGAATACAAACGTATTTATATGGTCAAAATATCAATACAGAGGAAGTAGTACAATTTAGGACTTTTAATCCATAAGAATTCTTCAGGCCTTGTCTACTGTACGTGAACATAAAAGATCGTAGGGTGGAGCATTTGCTGCAGTGTCCTTGGATTAAAAAAAAAATTCTCTAATTGCCACCATGCATATTATTCTGTGTAACGGTTGCAGCCTTTTACCCCAGAAGGCACTGCATTTCAGGAGCTTTGTTGTAAGTGTACTGGTGTAAAGCATTTTGGGGTGAAATCCCGCACTTTGTTACATTCAAGATTTGACTGTTATAAGTAATACATCCAGAACTAGCCTTACATATATTATTTTAATTTCCTTCCCATTAATTTTCAGATCTCTTTCTATAGTATGTGATACACACCATAACCCCTAGTAGCTAGTGTTAACAGGAGATTAATAACTTACCGAAACTTTGGAAGGAGGCATTATATCCAACCAGTGCTCTAATTCCTGTGAGCTGAGCTCTCGGAGTGGCAATGCACACTCTCCAATTGTTTTTTTCCGGGGAGTCTGAGTTTGGATTTTAAACACTAATCTTGCAGCCTGCAGATTTTGCAGTTTGATAGCAAACACAAAGGTTTCCATGAATTCAATGTTCTAGAAGAAAGGACAAATGTAATAGAACAGTACAATCAAAACAATGAAGAGCCCTATACAGCATGAAATCCAGAAAAAACAGATTCTGAGTCCTACAAAGGATGTTATTGGAGGGAGACATTTGCAGGCTGTCTCAAAAAGGTGTATTTTTACAACGAGATAACTAAGATGGACAACCTATCTTGAGTCAAATGCTCCTGGCTCATGGAAGTGGACGCTCAGTCATTCATTTGCCAATAAGACCCCCAAGCTTTAGAAATAGAGTAAAATTTAAGGGTTAAATTCAATGATGCAGTCCCCAGTTCATATCTGTACAAAGAAGCAGGGAGAAGGGAGCTCAGAAAAACAATTTAATTTCACATTTCTCAGAAAGGTTTGAGAGGATCTAGATGTGTTGGGTACCATTTCAGAATGTGCTAGTTTCTCACTTAGTCCTTATCCTCAGTTTTACTAATCAAATATCACCAAGGATAGTCAAGATGAGAGGGACAAGCTTTTGATCTTACTCAGAGCTCTTCAGGCCTGGGAAAGCATTCAGTGTATTCACAGCTACATACAAGGTGGAATGTGTTGGTTTAACATAAGGAGTTAACACATTTCAAGGGAACTGGCAACACCCCTCCAGTCACAGGAGAGAAAAGAAGGGGTAGGAAGGCAGCAAGGGAGGCTGTTGGTGAGTTATAAATTGTGTCTCTGTTTAGTCCATGATTTTTAGTGTCTAGCAGAGTTATGAATTTAAGCATCTAGTTGAGCTCATCTCGCTCAGCAACAGAAGTAAGTCCAATAAAAGATATCGCCTTACACACCCACCGTGCCTCTCTAATATCCTGGGACTAACAGGGCTACAACACAGCCTATAAAGATAATTATGACTAAGAATATGAAAATGGCCATGGATTCCCAGGACTTTCCAGGAATTCTGGACTGGCTGCCCAAACAGCAAACTGGGGGCCAGTCAGCCCTGAGTTTTACTAAAAATATCAGCAATGATATCTTAGCCTTATTCACAGATTTATAGAAAATTGGGGTTGGAAGGGACCTCAGGAGGTCATCTAGTCCAACTCCCTCTTCAAAGTAGGATCAACCCCAACTAAATCATCCTAACAAGGGTGCTGTCAAGCCGCACCTTAAAAACCTCTAAGGATGGAGATTCTTCCAGCTCCTTCAGTAACCCATTCCAGTGCTTCACTGATCTCCCAGTGTCAAAGTTTTTCTTAATGTCCAACCTAAACCTTCCCCACTGCAACTTGAGACCATTGCTCCTAGTTTTGCCATCTGTTACCACTGAGGACAACCTAGGTCCATCCTCCCTTGGAACCCCCTTTCAGGTAGTTGAAGGTTGCTATCAAATCTCTCTTCATTCTTATCTTCTGTAGACTAAAGAAGCCTAGTTCCCTCAGCCTCTTCTCATAAGTCATGTGTGCAGGGCCCCTAATCATTTTTGTTGCCATTCCCTGGATTCTCTCCAATTTGTCCATATCCTTTCTGTGGTGGTGGGGGGGGGGGGGGGCAAAAACTGGACACAAATCTCCAAATGTGGCCTCACCAGTGCTGAATAGAGAGTAATAAGCACTTCCCTTCACCTGCTAGCAATGCTCCTACTAACGCAGCCCGATACGTTGGTAGCCTTCTTGGCAATAGGGGCACACCATTGACTCACATCCAACTTTTTGTCCACAAGCAAGGAGTCCTGTGGCACTTTTAAAGACTAACAAATTTATTTATTGCATGAGCTTTCGTGGGAGAAAAATCCCACTTCATCAGATGCTTTCCTTGTTCGTTTCGCTGAACAAAACTAACATGGCTACTTCTTTGATTCTTGTCCGCAGTAATTTCCAGGTTCTTTTTTGCAAAACTGCTGACTGTCCAGGCAGTCCCCACTCTGCAGTAGTGCATGTGATTCTTCCATCCTAAGTATAGAACTCTACACTTGTCTTTGTTGAATCTCATTAGGGTTTTTTTGTTTGTTTTGTTTTTTCTTTTTGCCCAATCCTCCAATTTATCTAGGTCAGTCGGTATACTATCCCCTACCCTCCATCCTCATTAATGAAGATGCTGAACAAAATTGGCCACAGCACCAACCCCAGGGCACTCTGCTTGTTACCAAATGCCAACT
Organism: Pelusios castaneus; assembly: GCA_007922175.1. Lineage (NCBI taxonomy): Eukaryota > Metazoa > Chordata > Testudines > Pelomedusidae > Pelusios > Pelusios castaneus. Next base: position 1,314,624 of record ML685899.1, read on the forward strand.
AGATGTCAAGCTATTGATCACTATCTGTTGACCCTAGTGATCTATCTCACAATCCACTCATCCAACCCATGCTACTTTAACTTGCTGATAAGAATACTGTGGGAGACTGTATCTAAAGTCAGGGTATATCATGTTCACCGCTTTCCCCACACTCACAGAGCCAATCATCATCTCATCACAGAACACTGTCAGTTTGGTCAAGCATGACTTGGTGAATCCATGCTGACTGTTCCTGATTACCTTCTTCTCTTCCAAGTGCCTCAAAATGGATTCCTGGATTGCTTGCTCCATGATTTTTCTGGGGACTGTGGTGAGGCTAACCCGTCCATAATTCCCTGGTTCCTTCTCCTCCTCCTCCCCTCCCCCCAACTTTTTTTTTTTTTTAATTAAAAGATGGACAATATAGTTGCCTTTTTCCAATCAACTGAGACCTCCCCAGTTACCATGATTTTTCAAAGATAATGGCCAATGGCTCAGCAATCCCATCAGTCAACTCTCTCAGCACCCTGAGATGCACTGCATCTGGCCCCAGAGAGACTTATGCACATCCAGCCTTTCTAAATAGTCCTGAACTTGTTCTTTCAGCACTGACGACTGCTCACCTCCTCCCTATTCTGTGCTGCCCAAGAGCAGAAGTCTGGGAACTGACCTAGTCTCTGAAGGCAAAGGCAAAAAAATAAAAAGCATTGAGTACTTCAGCTTTTCTCACACCATCTGTCACTAGGTTGCCTCCCCCATTCTGTAAGGGGCCCCCACTGTACCTGACTTCCTTCTTGTTGCTGGCATACCTATAGAAACCCTTCTCGTTACCTTTTATGTCCCTTGCTAACTGCAATTCTAGTTGTGCTTTGGCCTTCCTGATTTCACTCCTGTGGGCTCAAGCAGTATTTTTATTCCTGTCCCTAATCATCTGACCAAGCATCACTTGCTCGTTTGCTTCCTCCCAATACTAGTTTGTATTTTCCAAAGTATATTTTTAATTGACACACTTGAGCCAAATTCCTGTTCTTTCTGCAGAGGTGGAGTTCACAGGGAGAACCTATGCAGAGGTAGGGGCAAAGTAAACCCTCCACTTCCTTCTCAAGACAAAGCCAATGTGTGGAGAAGCAGGTACACAATCCAAGGCAAGTACAAGGGTCTCTTGACTAGTGGGTATATATAAAAAGAACACCCATTAGCCATGTGCCTACTTTTCCCCTGACCTCCCCTCTGAGCCATCAGAAAGGCACTGCAGGGGTAGTCCTCTATTGGTTTAGTCCCCTGTGACTTGAATTCCATCTCCAGTGGAGCAGGACTACAATAATTCAGCTGGTTTTCAGCACTTTCTATGCCTGCAAGGAGTGGATAGGTGAAGGTGATGAATTGCAAGAGAAACAAGATTTGCCCCTTTCAGTTCTCAGAAGCCTATAATGATAATGCCCTGACACTAAACAATTCTTATAGAAAAGATGATGCAAAGAAAATGAATGAAGGAGAAATAGGATCAAAATAGTTTACATTTGCAAGACAAAAAAAAGTCTTTTCCCCCCACTGTCACTTACATTGGAACCTTCTTTGGCTGAAGATTTGAACTGCACTGGCTTTGGCAGTGTTATTATTCCCTTGACAGAAATGCAGGGATTTTCTCCACAGCTAGAAGGCCAGCTCAGATCTTTGCACTGCAACATGAAAAACAGTCACCTCAGAGAACATAAGCTCCTAGCTATTGGGTAATGCAGAAGCATATAGAAATGCTCATTAAAATGCCTTTCAAAGAGATAATGCCAAAAAGCACGTCGCCATACCACCCAGAGGGGCTGGGTAGCATCAGGTGCCCTGGGTCTTAATTCCAGGCACAGATGGTTGCTTACACGTTCTATGTATGGTCTAAATATATATCCTGAAGAATTTTTCTTGTGTCAATCAGAGCAATGTGATGCCCACGACTCTTGGAAGTATTTGAGAATCAATTTCTGCAGCAAGGTAGAATAGTTATCCAGGAAACTTTAGTGAATATAGCATTGCAGTAACAGTTAGTTGGGAAAATACCCCTAAGGCAACATGTATTGCTCCATGCAAATTTGCAGGGTCCCTGGCTATTCAAAAATCCCACAACCACAAAATGATTAACAGTTTGTGGAAATGTGCGAACACTTGCAACACACACAAATAGAAAAGCCACAAAAAGTGACATTCCACAATATTGTATACCGGATGAATTAACCATTGGGTCTCTGCATCTTATTTCAAGAGCAAAAGTACCACATAGGTCCTGATTCTGCTACCCTTGCACAGAGTGAACAGCACCTAACTCCATAAGCAGTTAGAAAGTACTACCCAGCATGATTAACAGTGTGAGAGGGAGGGACCTGAAGGAGTCCTGTGGCACGTTTAAAGACTAACAAATGTATTTATCACATGAGCTTCCATGGGAGAAACCTCATTTCATCAGACGCTTGAAAATGGAAAGCTTACAGTAGAGGAGGGAAAAATAAGTCCAGTGAAGTGAGAGTGACAGGTTCAGGTCAGACTATTTCTGCAAATCAAACAAGTTGTTTAGATTCAGACAGTGTGGAACAATGTATAAGAAGGTTGGGAGCTTGAGAGAGGTGAAAATCACTGTTTGTAATGAGAAAGCCAGCCCATATCTCTATTCAAATGCAAGTTAATGATGTCAAATTTGCATATGAATTCTAAATTGCATATGAATTCAAAATTGCATATGAATTTCTCTTTGAAGCTTTGACGTAGAATTAACCTGTATAAGTACTGCAGTGGAAATATCTTTCAGGGAGTGAGCAGGGACATTGAAGTGTTCTCCTATTGGTTTTTGAATGTTGCCATTTCTGATGTCAGATTTATAGCCTTTTATTCTTCTGCACAGAGAAAGTCCCATTTGTCAAATATATAAGGCAGAGGGGCATTGTTGGCACATGATGGCATATATCACATTGGTGGATGAGCAGATAAATGAGCCCTTGACAGAGTAGCTGGTTTGATTAGGTCCTATGATGGTGTCATTTGTGCAGATATGTGGACAAAGTTGGCAACAGGGTTTGATGCAGGGGCATGTGCCTGGCCTTAGTGTTTCTGTTGTATGATCTGCAGTTGCTGGTGGGAATCTGTTTAAGATTGGGGGGCTGTCTGCAAGCAAGGAGAACACTTCAATCTCCCTGCTTGCCCCCTGAAAGACATTTCCGTAGCAGTTTTTGAACAGGTTCATTTAAGTCAAAGCTTCAAAGAGAAACTAAACTAAAGAGTTGGAGTTCATATGCAAATTTGACACTATTAACTTGGGTTTGAATAGAGATATGAACTGGCTCTCTCATTACAAAAAGTGATCTTTACCTTTTTCAGGTTCCCAAATTTCTTATATGTTGTTCTACACTGTTTGAATCTAAACAACTTGTTTGATTTGCTGAAATAGTCTGACCTGAACCTGTCTCTCTCTCTTCACTGGACTTATTTTTTCCTCCCATGCTATAAGATTTCCATTTTCAAGCATCTGACCAAGTGAGATTTCTCCCATGAAAGCTCATGCAATAAATAAATGTGTTAAAAATAAAAGTGCCACAGGACTCCTTGTTTGTTTTGCTGAACTACTAGACTAACATGACTACCCCTCTGGAACAAGTGGGAAAAAGAAGTACATTAGTGATTAAAACTGCAAGAATCCAGGAGGAGAGAACATCTTGAAAGAAGCAAGGAAAGCCGTATCATATGTAGACCAAACTGAGAATATATTTTCATATTTCAGTTTTGAGGATAGTAATCTGTGCCATCAGTTCTCGCAGCTAGATTTGACTCTTCATTATACTTAGTTTTACAAAAGCAAAAAGTCTCCATTTGAGTCACTTATAGAAACCCAGCTATATACTCTTACGTGCAAGATTGTGATCCAGATCTGTTCTACAGAAGGAACGTAACACAGTTTCACATTCATTCTTCCAAAGTCTCGTTCATCACCTGATAATGTGATGGTATCTGGGGGAGGAAGCCAACAAGTCTTTGTAAAAGCATTGCAGGATATTAGAGCTCATTCTAAAAGACTGGGATGTTGATTAGTGAGTGACCTGCATATTTTAAAGCTCTTTCAGACTGAGTCTGAAATATTTCAGCTCAGATTTTAAGGCCATTAGCGACAAACAGATCTTCAAATTTGATCCTCTGTATATTATAGGACGTTTAATTTCACCCATTTACCCTATATTAAGCCTAATAATTTATATTTGACTAAAACAGAGCCTCCAGAAATGCATCCAATATTGATATGAATCCATCAGGAGATGGAAACTCCACCACTTGCCTTGGTTGTCTGTTCCAGTGGTTAATCACCTTCACTGTTAAAACTTATTTGAAATTTGAATGTTTGACTTCTGCTTTCAGCTATGGATTCTCATTAGGCCTTTCTCTGCTAGAGTAAAGAGCCTTTAGTAGGTGGTACTTTCTATCTAGGAAGGTACTTTTACACTGCAATCAAGTCACCTTTTAGATAAACTAAACAGATTGGGCTTTAAATATCTCACTATAAGGCATTTTCTTCAGTCTCCAAATCATTTTTGTGGCTCTTTTCTGCACTCTCTGCAGGTTTTCAACACCAGAACTGTATGTAGAACTCCACTATTGGTCTCAGTAATAAGAAGTGGTGTTTGATTGCAAGCTTCTCCATTAGGAAAGGATGAGAAACAACCAGGGCTATGACCAAGATATGTCCCTTCTCCCACCCGCACACCAAGATGACTAATGTCCTAGGTACCTGGCCAGTTTACTCAGGGTGGGATTTTCAAGAGCTCCGAAACTTGGGCTCCTGAGAGTAATGAGAGGGTGTGATTACGGGTTGAGCTGACGTACCCGAGTTAGTGTTAATCTTGCTAGCTCAGATTGAGGAGCGCAGCTGGGGCAGAACACACTTCAGCATGGGCTGGACAAGCATGTTTGGCAACCTGGGTAATTACTCGCAGGGCTAGTCGACACTGAAGCTTGTGCTGCCACAGCTTCACTGATCTCGTTTTAATCACACAAGCAGCAATTACAACACCTACATATCCTGACAGACTAAGGTGCTCTTACAAATCTCACGGTCAATCTCTCTCCATAAGAAAGCTGTAGATGGAGGAGTGAGTAATGCCGGCACCATACATTTCAAGCCATCAACTAACCACCAAGTGTTTTGCTCCCCAATACCGGTCCATAAAAATCACAGTCCACAGTAATACAATTTAATACTTTAGACATCACTGGGCGAAGGAAAAAATACATTGCTGGTTACAAAACAAACTGCTATTACCCAGGCTCTTGTTACTGCCTTGTGAATCCTTCTTCGAGGAGGTGCTGCTGGGTACACTGGAGACTGAATCGTATCTCTGTGAAGAAAATGCCTCTTTAGTCATATTGGTGCCCAGTGAGCTCTGACCATAAAAGATGGGCCAAACTGATGATTAGGAGGTGTAAACTGAAGTTCTCTCATTCCTTACTAACCCCAGGGAGATGGTAATTGAGGATTCCTAGGTAATGGGAGTGGGAACGAACATAAAATGCATTCACAGTTGGCATTGATTCCCCGCCCCCGATGTATAAAGATCATTAGCCATTTCCATAAATGGGAGCTAGAAAGGTCCTTATGGAAAACTGCCCCCTTACATCAGCCTGCTGTCTGGTTTTATATTTGGCAAGGGAGTGCAAGACAGCAAACCACAGTTGCTTACCAACAGACTCAAATTTCCCAACTATACTGTTGGTGGGGAAGATTAGGAAAGAACCTGGTGAAATTATTTACAATTTTAAAAACTTTTTCCTCAGGCTCTTCCACTACACATCACAATGGTCCCTACATGTTTATTTTTGCAGTGTGATGGCAATAGGTACAGAAACACAAAAGAAAACGAGTTCTGGGTGTAGCCTAAGCTATTAAAAGAATTCACCTGGATCACACGATGGGTTGGACTTGTGAGATCAAACAGTGAATGGCTTAAGCCAAGTGGTGCAGGAAGTGTGCTACTCCTTAAATCACAAACTGAAAGAGAAAGGAACAAAAATATTTACTTTGACCAGCAGGAATAACATTAACATTCCTACTAGCAGGAAAAGAAATACATAGGAAGTAGTTCTCAATAAATACCAGATTCAAAGCCACCCTAGTCAGACATTTGTCCATCCCTGAACTTCCTTCTTCCCCCCAGTCTTGAGCCAAACAATTGTGGATTTGAAAACACTCATAACAATTTAGGTGCATATGGATTTTCTACATTGAAGAGCACCTGCTGATTACTAAAGACCTATAGCAAAATCACTGCATTATTTATTCACTTTAGGTTTCTCGCATTGCAACTGCAAAGGGCATGAAAAGTAACTTTCTGTCATTATATTGACTACAGGTTAAAATATACTTTTCTACAAAAGAAAGCCTAGGTTAGTGACAGTTTATACATGGGGGGTGAAAAAAACAAAAAACAAAAAACCCCAAACAAATGTGCCTTTGGCTTTTGCGGAACAAAATTTAAAAAAACCTTTAAGAGATAGTTCACTATTATGAGATTTAGAATTGAAAGAGTGGGAGGGGGAAAAGAATCATGAAAAATTGCAATGGTTGTTTCCATTTTGAAAGTTTGATCCCATTTTGAAAGGTTAAGACCAAGCCTCGTTTCATTTTTTAAAAATCAACATATTTAACAAAAAGCATTACAGAAAAATGGAGTTTTGACTAAAGGAGTCAGGGACTTATGTATTTTCTTTTTGGAAAAAAATAAATCTGTTGGATGGAAAAGCTTTTCGTTTGAAAAACAATGACCAGCTCTATTTACAACTTCCGAATCAATCACTAAGAAAGAGGCATAAGCAAATGAGAATTTCCAAAACATTTTGCAGGTTTTCATTTTGCTATTGAGTTCAGGAAGCCATTAGGTGCTCAGCAAATCCAGTATGGAACACGCAGAACAAAAAGGTGCACAGTTCACACTGTAAGCAATAAGGACATGCAAGAGTTAAAGTTTCAGCAGCAAAGGTGACTCTGCTGCATTCCACACATCCTGTACATTTTATAAGACCAAACTGCAATACACTGAACTACATATGTAACCAGAAAAAGGGAAACGATAGGTGCCTTAGAAATACCTATGTGCCAAATACCAAACTGACTTCCCCTTCTGTCTCCTTATTTCTTCATGTGCTTCTCTCTCCTCCTTTATGGCAGGAAGTGGCATTGCTTGTGGAATGCCTTAGCAACGATGGGTCTTGTCTATAGATCTGGCCGGGCTCAGGCTGACCTTAGTTAAGATTTCCACAACAAGAGTTTCTTGACCAAGTATGCCTTGTCTCTGGCACCCAAGAATCTTATACTTGACTCAGCTTGTTGAAGTGACCCTGTAGATCATAATTATGTTCCTGGGTCGCAAATGGGAAACTGGACTCAACCATCCAGCTCCTAGTGAGTTTGGTAGATTAGAGCTAGATTGTGAAATCAGCCCGGAGGCAAAAAGGGAGATGATAGTGGCACAGAACCTCAGTGAGATCATTTATCATCAACCTTTCTTGATGAATAGACAGACTGCTGCATAGTGCAGTTTTTGTGTTGTAGCTACATTTAACTTCAGGTAGAGCAAGTTGCAACAGTTTAACTGGAAGGTGACAAAGGTGTGTTGTATCACAAAAGCCAGGCCCTCATTTGAGAGGAATGGTAGAGTTTCCTGGGTAGCTGGAGATGATTGAAGACAATACTCATCACTTTTGCCATCTTTTTTTTTTTTTAACCAAACAAGGAGTCCTGTGGCACTTTTAAATAATAACAAATATTTTTATCGCATGAGCTTTCATGGGAGAAAATCCCACTTCGTCAGACACTTGCAGAAATGCTGTGCACCAGCTAAATACCTCAGCACTGAGAACAGAAAATACACCATAACACAGGTGAGTTACTGTTACTGTTTCCCAAAGGTTTTTCAACTTCATGCCAACATCAATGTTCAAGAGGCCTGCAGACACCTCTAATTCCAACATTTTGACCCATCTCTGGTTTTACACATACTAGAGAACCACTCAGGCTTACTGCCTGGTCTGTATTTCCTATATTTTATGAGATTTCCATTATTCACAGTTCAAAAGAAATCTAAATTCTCATTGGACCTGTCTTTTTCAGTTGCCCCTCCTCACTATCTCCAAAACAAAATAATCAGTTTTGCTTAGCATGAATTGTCACGACATTATAATGCTGTCCCTGAGAGGGAGAAAGACAGGCAAAGAATAGGTGGCAGGGGGAAAACAGAAAGTACTGCTCTCCTGTCCTCTCTCTTCTCTAAGCCAAGCCAGAAACATTCATTTTAGTGAAGATCTGGGAGTCTGGGATCACTTCCAAATTATCTTTCTTTGTTTGCAAGAGAGAAACAGGACTTCTGATCTGTTTACAGAACCTTACACAGAAATTATGGGTTATAGAAACATGCAAGCCCTTGAAACATAGTTTGGATGTAATGGAAGCAAATGAGCTGAGGCAAGCCCAAAACTTGATTTAATGAAAGGTGAAATGATATTTACAAAAATATAGTTCATATGCAAAAGAGGAGGAACTCTCAGGCTATTGGGAAATGGTTATCCACTTGTTTAATCTTCTTATCAAATCAAAGGATTACAAATCATCCGGACATTTTGAAGATGGTATATTTACAATATATTTCTAGTTCAGCTGGTTGACATTTTTCAGGTAAACAGACTGACACAACAAAAGGTTTTCACCAAAATTGGTGGGGGGGGGGGGGTTTAATTCTGTGAAATTTTATTTTATAAAAATAAAAATCTCATTTACCATAAATCAGGCTTTTTTGATTAACCCAGTTTTCAAAGCTATTTTGAACCAGAGAAATTAAAAATTTTCAAAAATAATTCCCCTCCCCCTCCATTTTTTAAGATCATATACATGCACAATGTGGCACTCCTGCAGGCTGCAGAACAGCAGGAAAAGGAGTTTCCTTGAAGTATTTGAAATCAGACATATTGCAAAATGTAACCTAATGTATATGAAGAAACCCAAATCATATTAGATTAAACAAAGTGCCTTAGAACCAGATAGATTTTAAATGAGTTGACAGAAACCTTACAAGGGAAAAGTAAAAATAGTGCGATTTTCACAATGCATCTACATTTAACCTTCAGGTACAGCAAGCTACAATAGTTTATCTGGGAATTGACAAAAGTGTGTTATATCACAATAGCAAGATCCTCATTTGAGGGGAAGGACAATCTCCTGGCTCATGGGAAATGGTTAAAGGCAGTACTTATCACTGTTGGCATCTTTTATTGGAGCAACTTCTGTTGGTGAAAGACAAGTTTTCAAGCTTACACAGAGTTCTTCAAAGACAAGCTTTCAAGCTACCGAAGAGCTGAAGAAGAGCTCTGAGTAAGTGTGAAAGTTTGTCTTGCACTAACAGGAGTTGCTCCAATAATAAAATCTCAAAATTCTTTCACTTAAGTGTGTAGCGAACAACTGTTCTTGCTCTCAGGGTCATTAATAGTAAGTCCAAGTGTCAAATATTGTCTTAGTGTGAACCAAAGATTGTATATCTTTTCTGCATGAAGAGGCAGGAAGCAAGTAGAGTAGTTGGGAACAAGACGAAGGAGCTTGTATCACATAACTAGCTAGATCTGTAGTCAACAGACCACAGTTTGGGAACTGCTGTACTCAGATATACATTCCATATTCCCAATGGGTTCTCATTCCTCCCCTCTTTGACCAGAAGATTTAAAAGCAGAAGTTGGAGGGGATATGGGAGAAGCAAGGAAGAGAAAGAACACGGGATAAGTTCTTACCGGATCCATATAGTCTCACATCTGATTTTTCTGGGAAGCGCCTAGTCAGATCTGGTGAAATATGCTGCTGCTTATAGAATGGATTATATACCACATCACCATAAGGCCCCTGCTGGTATATATTGGAAAGTTCTGCTTTCCTGTCACCAAGAGAGGCTCTGGCATATTCTGTGAAGCATAACAAAGACCAAGAATAAGAGTCCAAGCAGTTAACTAATTTATTGCCACAGTTCCTGAAATAGGCAACATGCCTTTAAGGCAAAGGACATTTTGCTACCTACTTAGGAAAGACTAACAGGGTATTTCAGATTTCAGCAGCATTAGGAATGATAGGCACAAAAAATGGAATTGTACATTGAGGAGTCATGCAAACACACATCTAGGAGCTCCTTAATCAATACTTAACATGATTTATACATAGAAAGTTCCAAAGACTGAGGGTAAGACAAGTATTCACAAGAAACTGGGATAAGAACGCAGAGAAAGTATGCTTCCACACTGGTTCTACTCCAGGCAGGGGCATCTCATTTGACTATAGTAGACCCTAAAATCTTCAGGAGGGTCCAGCAAGAAAAGAGAATATAGCTTGTGGTGATGTATACTCTTTGCTTAATTTCCTTAGAATAACCATCTGCACAGAGATTAAATGACTTGCTGTAAAATCACTCAAGTTGTTGACTGAATCAGAAATAGGCCATAGAATACCTATTTCCCAGCTGCATGCTCAGTCCACTAGACCACAGCTGTACTACTTTTCTTTCCTTCCTTTCTAATGTGCTCAGGCAAAATCATATGATCTTGGTCAATAGAACAGTAAAATGGATAGATATTATTTCATTTTAGTTTTCTGAGCCCCCTCCACCCTCTCCATTCCTCTAAGAGGAGTCAGAATAAAAACAATAATTGAAAGAATCATATATCACAAAGAGATGATCATGCAGGAATTGAAATGTGATGGACGCACCAATGCCAGAAACGTAAGTTAGTTCAGTTCAAAGCATTCTGATGAACATCATGTTAATATTAACATATGGTGTCAGAACCCTGAAATAAACCCCAAATCCACCCGTTTGTTATAATGCCAAAATAAAAAGCTTAAATATTAGAAAGAGAGATTGTCCAAAACCCAAATTCCTGGATTTACTTTTAAATTTTGGTTAGGCAGTGAGGTTGGGAAATGTTGGAATGCAAACCAGCATCTGCAGAGAGAGGTCTGATTTACTTCCCTTGGACACATATTTAATGAAAATATCTAATGAAATGGTGTCATTTTTCTTTAGAATCTTTTTTTGGGTGCTATTTCACTGTTGTGATTTTTAATTTACCTTGCGTTCCCCCAATGGATGATGAACTGCCAAGTTTCTGGGGTTGTATGTAAGCTAGTTTAAACTGAGGGACCACAAACGGGACCTCCCTGCCATCCGATGGCAGTTTGGCAAGAAGATAATCCTCTGAGCAGCCAACTTGACGCTTCACTGACACAGAAGACAATGGAGGTTTCTCCACAATGGTTGGCCTGCTTTTGGCTGCAGCTTCAGATTCCTTCTCCATGGAAACTGTTAAAAAAGTAAACTAGTAAGTGCATTCAATCTTGGACAATAGTCTGATGAGATCTTGTGTGCTTAACAGGATCAAGGATTAACAGAGTTTTCTGACTCTCATTGCATATAGGACAAGCACTTAGAAAGGACGTGGTTCTGGAAGAATTTGTATTGGTCCAAAATGTGTTGCCACAGAGACTTTATTGTAATAACCACCTTGCTTTCACTTCAGTTCTTGTAAGACTTCACCATACAACATTATGATCCAACACAAAAAGTGAATAATACATTATACCAATTGAAAGCTGCAGTTACAAGCTTCCAGAGAGTAAAGCACTCAATTCTAGACTGTACTTTGAGAGATATAGGACCTTTACATGACCCTTGGTGTAACATTGCGTTTTTGTTCTTGCAAATATTACAGGGCCAAATATAACAGGCAATAGACTTTGGAGAATTGTCATTTTCAGTCCCTGATTAATAATGTTAATCAGCATATGTTAACTTTCAAAACAAAGCTATAGTACAAATTTCGATGCTGTAAAATAATTCAGGTTCATCCAAAAGAAGTGGATGGTTTAATATTTCATCCCCACAAAGCGTTGTTATTAATGAAGATTCACTATCAAAGCTATTAACCCACATGTTTATTATTTTGGTGTGGAACTCACAGTCATTCTTCTCCTTCTCCACATAGCAACATCCTTTGCAGCAGTTCTTTATGCATTCTCTTGCCATCGCTTCTAATATTTCAACTTTGGTGAAACACAAACACGGCTCCAATGCAGAAGTCAATCCTGAAACCATACATAACATGGGAGTAGCAGAAATTAAAATGCAACACCGTTATTCAAAAAAATATGGCCCTATAACACCTTGAAGCCAACAAGCACCTACCCTTGACTTCAATGGAAGCAGAATCAGCACCATTAGGTTTATCTTATTTTAACTAGTTTTTCCTCACACAAAGTGTGGAGGTGGAGAAAAATATGATAAGATTTGGTGGTTCCAAGGGTGGGTCACTGAAGATAAACAAAATTTGCCATTCGACTGATGATTACCTGTTCTATTCATTCCATCTGAAACACAGCATTGGCTACTGTCAGAAGACAGGCTAAAAACAGGGCTAGATAGACAATGGTCTGACTCAACATAACCAGCGCTTTTTTTTTTTTTTTTTTTTTTTTTAAAGTGCCAATACTGGGACAGAGACCTAGGGCTGGGGCCTCATCACTGTGAAAAAAAGGTGCCGGAATTTAGTACCCCTGAGTACCATCACAAAAAAAGCCCCGAGTACCTGAGTATAACCATTCTTCTTTCAAAACGGCTAATGCTCTCCTCAAATTTATATGAGCCATTCAGCTCCACAGAGCTTTTAGTGTGAGTCTTGTCAAGTCAGTTACAAGATGTGTTTCTTTTTATCCAACTTCCTTTGTTACCTTTTTAGTCACAGTGTCCTTTTATTGTCTAATATTTTCATAAACACATTTTAACATATGATATTTATGCATTATACTAAAATTACTTTTTCCATGAAACTACTGCTTTCTCAGGTTTTCTATAAAATACATATGAAGGAGTGGAAATTGTTGATAGCTTCTTGAAACCTAAGTGGAAAGGAATAAAAGCAAGACTACAATAGCCAGTTAACATTAAAAATATTTTATGATGGTAATAACTGGTGTCTCATTTAAATGTCTCCGTAACTCATATGCTTATAATTTCTTTTCAGAGACACAAAAAGCTACATTGCCACTTGTCAAACATTCTAGCTGCCTTATTATTTACACACATCTCAAACGCACGGTTCTTTACTGAACCTAGTAAAGACACAGTCCCCTCCCTTTGGAGATGAGACCAAACAAAAGAAGGAGACAGTCAGAAGGGGTGGGATAGACAGCAGAGAGAAAAGATGGGAGTAACATAAAAAGAGACATATGGCTGGTTGGTTATCTTAGTCGCAGGAAATTATGCTGAAAGATTTCATGTTCCAGTATAGAGACTATTCCCATCTGTGCTTTGAACAGTGGGCCTTTTTTTTTTTTGGTATGCAGTAAGAGCCAACTAGGGATCCCCACACACTTTGATCAAAAGCTTTTAACAGTAAATGTTAATTCCATTAGCAAATACTTTTTCCATTAGATACCACCAAATATTCCAATAAATGCCTTTCAGAGCCTTGTAAACTGTACACAATTCATCTAGCATAAGAAAACATATGCAGACTTTTTGCCATATGTGAGTTTTCTTTCAATTGTACCTAACAGTAGGGAATAAATGATTAACAGGTACCTAATTATACCAATATCAAGGATAATATAGCATATATTCTGTGGGCATAATCCCTCTCTTTGGCATAGAATAGTTATAAAGCACTGTAATTTATGATTTTATTTGTTAGCCATGATTATACATAATCCACATGTGGCTTCACTTAGAAGGCTGTGAATTACACTGCCATCTTGAATTCATATAAGTGAAAAATAAATGGAAATGCCCTCTCCCTAGATAAAGGTTTGCCACTATTACAATTACTGCAAACTAGTTCCAGAATTGCTGGCTACAAATTGCTATTGCTACACCAACTCTCGTTCTCAACTGGGAGCTATGATGGTGAACTGATTAATGGGAAATAGTTGTCACACACAGGCATCTTGTTTTTAGCTCCAGGTGTTTGAAACCCTATTAAGACACAAATGTGAATGTTCTACCAGTATAGCAAGAGCCTATGGAAATTTTAATTTACTTTAACTTCTCTGAAGAGCTTGTTAGCTTCAGGGATGAAACTGGGGACCACAACTTCCTCTAATTTGGTTTCTTAGCTATTACTCTTCATGCTCAACATCTCTCTGTAGGTCAAGGAGTCGAATACAAGTAGTCCAGTGATAATATATTCAAATGTTGCAACTACTGTTGGCTCAGAAGCAGCCTGAACATGGGACATGTTTTACTGAAAAAGAGAATGCTGCACAGAAAATTGGAGAACTTTCTGCTCCTTTGGAAGAATTATGTGATCTTTAACTTTCAACAACAGTGAGACCGGATCTTGGTTTAGTATTCTGAAGAGCACACTTCTCACTGAGTATTGAAGAAGTGATATTATAGAAAGTGGTCTAAAAATCACTTATGAGCTTATTTTACCATGTGGGATTTGTATCTACAATCTTCAGAGGTGAGACTACTACCAATGGACTAAGCCAATACTTCTTCTGAGATAGAAAACGTTGTGCCAGATGAAAAACATGTGAGTTTAACTGCATACCTGGTTGCCGAAGGGAAGTGAGATGCAGTATAACACCAAACGTGCTGAACTGCCCCTACTCCTCAGGTAGATACAAATTCTTGACTAAGCATTGGGGAATTAGAAGTTTACTGATTTTCCTTCCCAGTTATCAGCACACAGCTGGCGCTAATATTCTTTTCTTTTTCACAGTGTTTAATTTGGAATTGTACCAGCTAAATTTGCTCTACTGACTATAACAATGATATCTAAGACTTGACAGTTTGCTTGGGCATAACATTCTCTATCTCAGAATGACCAGTTTGACTTTATCACCGGCACTGGTACAGAGACCAAAAATCTTTAGGAACTTCCCCATGCTTTCAAAGGCAGGAAAGCTAATTTTTCCCACCTAATCACCAGAAACAGTTCAATATGTGACAGTTACAGTAGATCTAGTGACTTTTACTCCTTCCATTATTGAGCAGAAGCCATTGCACTATAAAATAGTTACACCCCATTCATTAGCCCAATGACAAATTATTTCCGTTTCATCACAGTGCTGAATCCCTTGCTTGGGAAGGAGGACAATCATTGTTATAGTGGACTTTATAATAGGAGTACCTGATTTCTGCATCCTAGACAGATTTTAAATAATAAAGGTAGGCCATATTGTTAAAATTAAAACAAATTGTGACCATGTTATGATTTGATTAATGAAAGCAGGAGGTCAAGCCCAGTGTGGAACCAACACATTTCTTTGCAGTAGGTGTGTATAAGAATAATACATCATCTACTGTACAGAAACAAACATGCTGAGATAATGCTGTTTACACATTAATGTTTTACTGGCATAGAAATATCGGTGGCAAACTACAGAGTATATAGACACGTACTTAGCACTGTCTACATCACAGCGTTATTTTAACTTTGACTGTTTTAAAAGAGAAAGTTCCCAGAACAAATGGATAACTAAAGCCATGTTCATGCTAGTATTTTTTGCGTTCAAGTATGTAATGGTTTCAAGGAAGGTGACATGTTTTGGATTCAGTTGCGAGCCTCTGCCTATATCACAGGCACATTAGTGAACCACAATGGAGGTTTGTTGAGGAACTGATCAGCTAAAACGTGGTTTGGACTAATGCTGCTTGGCATGTCTGACATAGTTCATTCAGTGATAAAGTGGATGCTTTAAACTACTTTTTAAAGTAATCACAAATAACAAAATACCCAGAGTGTGGCAAAAGGCTTTACTCTCACATTCAGATGTTACAGCCACTTGTTTCCACTTCACAAACTGAGTAGTAGTTAAAATAATCCAGAATACTTTATCTACCAAATACCCAGAACACTTTGCTTTTTACCCCTACCTTTTCAGAAAACCATATAGGGTTAGCCAGACAACTGCCACCAATTTTATATAATTTAGTGGTCATGAAGTTATGTGGGATTGAGATTTGTTTAACAGGTTCCAGAATTTCCAAATCTCACAATTTTATCACATCTCCAGAAAGTCCAGTATGTTTTTTAACCTCTCTTGTGAAAACTTGATCAAAGGCTGCCAACTCATGAATTTTCTCTTATTCAAAGTTGCCAGTATCTTATGTTAACTGCCCATGGGGCTGAAGACAAGAGGGCCAACATTTCTCTGTCTGCATGCAGAAGTGAGGCTGCCCCAACAAAATTGGCTGCAACCTCCCACTGTTTTCAATGAAATTAAGCTATGACCACAGGCAAAATGGCTGATACTCTATGGTTCATAAGGCTAGATAGGACTCCAGGACTGTGAGGAGCAGTAGAGACTCTTTGAAAGGTGGATGGGGGAATGAAGAGGGAAGATTCATGGCATTTCAGGAGAATGGCATGCAAGGAGATGTGGGAGGCAGGAAGGGGCAAGCAGTCCAGAGAGTAATGACAAGGATCTGATGGGAGCTCTTCCAGCCCAGAGAGAGGCAAATGCCAACTCTCATGATCTCAAGCCACAGGATTTTGGCATTTTCAGTATGATGATGTGAAAAGCTTCTTCTATCCCACAATTTTCAGGGCTGGGCATGTGGGCAGAACAGTGCACACAAACCCTGGGACTGAAGAAAAAAAACCCTGCCCTGCTATTGAGCTCTGTCTTCATGTATGGCCCATAAGCTGAGAAAGGGCTGAGGCAGCAGAATGGGGGAGGGGTGCTAGTGAGTCCTGGATGGAGAAATCATGGACAGTAACAGGAAATGGATGGCTGTTCCGCTATCATTGACATAAGGACAGGAGTCACCTTCTGAGCAGCTAGAGAGGTGTATGTTTGTGTTTGCATTAAAGATTGACTTTTCAACCTGAAATTCTCACATATACAATTGAAGAGGAATAGAGAGGAGCTAAGTCAAAAGATAAACAATGTGTTTTTTACTCTAACAATATCTTGTAATTTTTTTAGGCCAGTATCATAATTTTGGAGGATTCCTTCTCATGCTTTTTGTTCTCTTGAGGTTGGCAATAGGAACATAATAGACATACTGGGTCAAATCTATGTCCCATCAAACCCAGGATCCTTTCTTCCAACAGTGGCCAATGCTGGGTGTTTCAGGGAAATGAACAGAACAGGTAATCATCAAGTGATCTATCTCGTCACCCATTCCCATCCTTGGACAAACAGCAATCCCTGCCTATCCTGGCTAATAGCCATTAGTGAACCTATTTCGTTCTTTTTTGAACCCTATGATAGTCTTGGCCTTCACAATATCCTCTGGTCAGAGTTCCATAGGTTGACTGTGTATTGTGTGAAGAAATATTTCATTTTGTTCGATGACTCCTAGTTCTTGTGTTACGAGGAGAAAAGAACACTTCCTTATTTACTTTCTGTACACCAGTCATGATTTTATAGATCTCTGTCATACCCCAAATAAGGTTCTGTTATAGACATGGATTATTTAGGAAAATAATGTGCTGGGAAGAGATATAGGACACACACTCTCTAGATTTCAATATTTACCAAGTACAGCAAGATGTTAGAGGCATGAGTATAAGTAGGGATTCTGTAAACCAAAAGTTCTCTCAGATCATCTAGTTACAAATCTTCAGTACATTGTCTCACTGATGTACTCACATATGAATGAGGGTCAATGAAGCCTCAATGAAGCCAAATACCTATAAAATAGTAAAAATACATGTCAAGCACATACAAGAGACTGATACCTCCCAAGGCACTGAAGAAAACTTTTGTCACCCTCAGGAAGCCTGCCCTGAAGTTTTATCTTCCAGTCTCAGAGTTTGGGGAGCTATTTTGTTCAGTTCATATATACACAGAGAGTCCCTGCTGTCACGGGTTAACACTAAAATAGACAAGATGACGAGAATGGCAGAAAGGAAATGCTCTTATCCGCAGTTCACAGAATAAGGAACAGTGAAATTAAGTGATTTACCTAAGACACACAGGGAGACACTAGCAGAGCAGAAACTGAACCCAGATTTCTTGAGAGCCAGTCCGCTGCCTTATCCACAAAGCCAACCTGTCTCACAGTACATCTCAAAGCTTACTAGAGTCAGATTCACGTGATCTTTCCCAATCATCCAAAAGTGAGATAACCAAACGCAACTCAGTCACAGTTCTCCAACACAGAAAGTCAACTTATTCTTCTAATAATGAGGAAGACAAAATGAAAGATGATTGCTTTTTAAACTACCAAACACACATAATCCGGGGAATTTAATCACCGGTATTTTAATTTATATAGTTAGGGAAAAAAAATAATTATCTTACTGATTTCCAGGTTTCTCTGATAGAAATTTTAAATTTTCAAAGACTTTACCACCAAATGCTTTCACAATAATTGCAAGATATACATGTTTGGACAGAAATACAAATACTTTCAATAATACATTAAGTAAAATGAACCTGATAGGAAGTAATTGAAAGTAGGATAAATATTCATAGTTGGCAATGATCTCAAAGAAATGTCAGATCTGTTGTGCCATGATGCAAGTATATTGTTGTAAAAAATTAGAACTAGGATAGTTTATTTAGGAATACCATTGTGTCCTTTGAGGTAGACAGTTATTTTTAAATGGAGACAAAAGTGAAACATTCTTATCCCTGACTAGGAAACTGCAACATGCCAGGGCCGGATTAAGGCCCCTGGGGGCTCCTAGCTGCTTACTCTTGCAGCGTCTCCCCCACCATGGTGACACCCTGCTGGGGACGGGGCCAGTGCTGGGGCCCACAACTACAGAACTGGCGCTCAGCACTGGAGGGGGCCTGGCTGGTGCTTGGTGGCCCCGGATCCTGGGGTCAGCGGTTGTGGACCACAGCCTCCCCGACCCATCCCAGGGCTGGCTGGTCTGCCCCAGGAGGTCCAGGGTGCTCCAAGGGTGGATCAGATTCATTACTGAGGCTCAACTCTCCCGTGACAGGATCTGAGTAATATTCCCTGAAATCAGCAGGAGTTACTTGTATCCCACAATGAGGAAAAAGGCTACCTCAGCCTTTGATCTTCTGGAAACACTGCTTTAGCTGAACAGCTGCCAGGACATAAGCATCTAATATAAATATGTCATTGTCTCAGTGCCAGCCTTTCTGAGACGAATCAACCAGAGCCTCTTATGACCTCAAGTTCAGAGGAGGAAGGAGGCTGAACGATAGAAATGAAGGGAACATCCTCATTTCATATAGTTTTCAAGGTGGGAGAGGAGGCAAGACAACGCTAGTGCCGGGACCCACTGCTTTTTCTTTTGAGACCGACAAGTCTAAGACTCCTCCTGTGGCCTGACTGAAAAGGTATTTCTCCTTCTGTGCATGCAAGCAGTTGGACTTCCCAGTTTGTGCAGCAGGACATAGCTTTGATCTTATTCAGCATGTCCACTGTTTTGTTTCTCAACCAACATCCAGCCCATCCCTCATGCTTTCTTTGGCAATTCCTCTGCTTAAAACTTGCAACAACCACAAAAATACTTTTTTCCATTCAGCCACCAGATTTTTCTCTCCCAAATGCTTCCCAATCATAACAAGAATAACCCTCACCTGTAAGAGAATAATGGATTTTAGTGCAAAGGAACCATCACAATCATCTACTCTGACCCTCTATATAATACAAGTCATCCAGTTATTTCTGCATCAAGGGCAGTAAGTGACTGAACTAGGGCAAGTCTTTCGCCAAGACACCTAGTCTTCATATAAACAACCCAACACAATTTACGACAACCTTTGATCAGATAGATGTTCCAATGTTTTGTCACCTTCACTGGTGAAAATTTTCAATTTTTCTATCTTTAAACTTCCAGTCATTGGATCTTTTCTGTCTTTGTCCACTAGGTATAAAAAGCCTTAAATATCAGATATCGTCTCCCCACATGAGTAATTATAGATCAAATAAATTCCTAACCTCTTTGATAAACTCTTTACGCCTTCCATGAAATTTTTAATCTGCAATGGGTGAATAACTGATTTTTTGGTTTGCTATTTTTTCTAATTTGATTCAATCCAAACCAAATCCAAAAACTGCAAAGAAGAGTGGTGAATTGAACATCCACCTGAGATGTGAAAGACCTGTGTTCAACTCCCCCTCCCTTCCTGATGTGGAGAATGGATTTAAACTTGGGTCTCTCCCATTGAAGGACAGTACCCTAACCTGGGCTTTGAAATATTCTTACAGAGAACTCCCTTCAGTTCTCCTGCGGAAGCTGTTTCACTGTTTACAAGTATATAAGAACATAAGAACTGCCATACTGGGACAAATCATTAGTCCATTTAGCCCAGTGTCCTGTCTTCCAGCAGTGACCAATGCCAGATATTTCAGGGGCAAGGAATAAAACAGATAATCATCAAGTGATCCTACCCCATTTGCCCATTGCAAACAGAGGCTAGGAACAAACAGAGGCTCAGGTCACTTCACAGCATGATTTTGCATCCCTGCCCATCCTGGCTAATAGCCATTGATGGGCTTGTCCTCAATATCTAGTTCTTTTCTGACTCCTGTTGTAGTCTTGGTCTTCACAACATCCCCAGGCAAATGGTTCCACAGGTTGATTGTTCATTCTGTGAACAAATGCTTCCTTTTGCTGCTTGTGACATCTAATTCTTATGTTATGAGAGAAAAAATAGCACTTCCTTATTTACTTTCTCCACAGCAGTCATGATTTTATAGATCTCTATCATATCCCCCCAGCTGACTCTTTTCCAAGCTGAAAAATCCCATTCCGATTAATCTCCCTTTATATGGAAGCAGTTCCATACCCCTAATAATTTTAGTTGCCCTTTTCTGTACCTTTTTCCAACTCCAATATATCTTTTTTTGTGATGAGGTGACCAGATCTGCTCTCAGTATTTGAGATATAAGCATATCATGGATTTATAAAAATGTAATACAATATTTTGTTATTAGCTATCCCTTTCCTACTGATTCCCACCATTGTTCTCTTTCTTTATTTTTACTGCTCATTGAGTGGATTTTTTCAGAGAACTATCCAGTGACCCCAAAATCTCCTCCTTGAGTGGTAACGTCTAATTTGACCCCATCATTTTACATATATAGTTATGTTTTCCAATGTGCATTATTTTGCATTTATCAACATGGAACTTAGTGAGCCATGTTCTTGCTCAGACTTAGCTATCTTGGGTAATTTTGTATCCTCTGCAAATTTGCCATCTCACTGTTCATCCCTTTTTCCAGATCATTTATGAATATGTTGAACAGTATTGGTCCCCATATGGACCCATGATGGACATGACTATTTACTTCTCTCTATTCTGAAAACTGACCATTTATTCCTAATCTTTGTTTCCTAACTTTTAACCACTTATTGATCCAGGAGAGGACCTTCCTTCTTATGCCTTGACAGCTTACGAGTCTTTGGTGAGGGATCTCATCAAAGGTCATCTGAAAATGTAAGTACACTGTCTCCACTGTACCACCATTGTCCACAGGCTTGTTTACCACATCCAAGAATTCTAGAAGATTAGTGATTTCCTTTTATAAAACCATGCGACTCTTCCCCAACAAATCATGTTAATCTATGTGTCTGATAATTCTGTTATTTACTATAGTTTCAACCTATTTTTTCATGTTGTCAATTCAAAAAGTTAATTTTTTGTGTATTTCTTTTTTCACGGTACTGAAGATAGACATACGATTGTGTAGTTGCTAGGTGTGCCTCTGGAGCATTTTTTTAAAATTGGTATCACATTAGCTATCATCCAGTCATCTGATACAAAAGCTATTTTAAAGGATAGGTCATGTACCACAGTTAGTACTTCTGCAATTTCACATTTGAGTTCCTTCAGAACTCTTGAGTTGATACCATCTGGTCCTGGCCACATATTACTGTTTAAATTTATCAATTCATTTCAAAACCCTCTCTAATGACACCTCAATGTGGGACAATTCTTCTGATTTGTCACCTAAAAAGAAGGACTCAGGTTTGGAAATCTCCCTCATATTTTCACCCATGAAGACTGATGCAAAGAATTCATTTAGTTTCTCTGCAATAGCCTTATCTTCCTTCAGTGCTCTGTTATCACCTCATTTAGCCAGTGGTGGTTTAGCAGGCTTCCTGCTTCTGACATAATAAAAAAATAATTAATTTTTTGCTGCTACATTTTGAGTCTTTGGCTATCTGTTCTTCCAATTCTTTTTTGGCCCTCATATATATTTTTAAACTGCATAAGCCAAGAGTTTTTCCATTGTCTTTTCCTAAATAGGATTCAACTTCGTTTGTAAAGGATGACTTTTCACCTCTAACTGATGTTTTCACTTTGTTGTTTAGGCAGAGTGGCAATTTTGGTCTTCTTCCTATGTTTTCTAATTTGGGGGTATACATTTAAGTTGATCCTCTGTCATGGAGTTTTTTAAAGGTTTCCATGCTGATTGCAGGGATTTCACTTTTGGCACTGTACCTTTTAATTTCTGTTTGACTAACTTCCTCATTTTGTATAATTTCTTTTTCAGAAATTAAATGTTAATATGGTGGACTGCTTTGGTGTCCTCCCCCTCCTCCCACCCAAGTATAGGGGGTGCATCTACACTTACAAGGTAGGTCGATTTAAGGAGCCTTAAGTTGACCTAAACTACTCCGCGTCCATACTGGGCTTTCCTTAAGTTGACTTAAGCATTTCCTTAAGGCGACTTAAGGAAAGTTAAATTGACTTAACACCTCATTTTAGGTCAACTTAAGCCAGTGTGGATGGGGATTAGTACCTAAGTCAACTTTATTAAGTCAACAAAGTGTTAAGTCGACTTAATAAGGTCAAAAAGGGGCTATGTCTATCTAGAAAAGTAAAATTCCAAAGGGGTAGCCGTGTTAGTCTATTGTAGAAAGACAACAGAGTCCTGTGGCACTAATCTGTTAGTCTTTAAAAGTGCCACAGGACTCTGTTGTCTAGAAAAGTAAAGTCGACTTTTATGTCAACAACTTTTCTAATGTAGACATAGCCACGGATATTAAATTTTTTTTAATGTTATGGTCACTATTACCAAGCTGTTCACTTATATTCACTTTTGGCCAAGATCCTACACTCTAGTTAGGACTCAATCAAGAACTGCCTCTTCTCTTGTGGGTTCCAGGACTAGCTGCTCTGGTGCCAAAGAGAGTCACTGGAGTTATCAATTGACCTTAACTTTAGCTGAATGTCCTAACCACCACGCTATAGCACATTCTCCTTTCTTTCCCTGGCTCAATGACTCCACTGCCTTTATGAATGATCTCTAATCTACCCCAGCCCTCCATTATCAGCTTCACGGAGAACCTTATGATTCAGATAAGGCTGACTGCTTTGCTTACCCGAGGAAGATAGCCACAGCTAAAACTAAACTAAAATTTAAAAGTATTCATACCTAACAGGTTGGACTTGCATTTTGTTGCTAGCACTGAAGAAGTGTCTGGAAAGTAGTGGTATTACTATCAACTTTTGCAGGATCTTGCCAATATGGAGGAAGAACATCAACTCAAGAAGCAGTTGTTAGTTGGGGTATAATATACAAAAACTTTAAGAGCCAAAAAATAAGCTCTGTGGTCCTATTGCACAACAGAACTAATAAGAGGCAACTATAAATCAGAGGCTAAATACAGATACTACATGTTCCTGTGTTGCAGAAATGATTTCAGGTTTTCTAGAATTCCAGTTCTCTAGCAGTAAAACCCAGAGGCCTCATTTAAAATGTCTACATCATTCCAGATGGATAATGTCACAATAGTTTGTCCAGCAATGAAACAAAAGCAAAACTATTCTATAAGGAAGTTTTCTGTAGAATCCTTGAATGGAGGACTCTTAACCCTACTGTGAGTGCAGTAGACATTTTCCATCTACACGAGGCCATTACATCAGATTAGTTTTTGTTAACTATCAGATTAGTTTTTGTTAACTATAGGAACAGCAAATTAATTACACCGAACTGAATGGTACTCTCACCTCTGTTATGCTGGTTTAAGTACTTCCCTTATGAATCAATCCATAGCCAACTCTATGCTTGTTCAAATTAACCACAAAGCATTTAGGGCAGATAGTCCACTGCACAGCTATTTACAGTGATATTCTCACAGTGCATTGTGGGATGCTTACTAGCTTCCTCTCCTGGCTTTCATGTTTTACCAATGTCATTTTCTAATTGCTGTCAGGCAGCATGTAGGACATGCACTGTAATCGGAAAGATTCATGTGTATTGTCAAGCAGACAGACAACCACATGTAAGGGATGTGGGGAGCAGTATCTCAAACTTTTTCAGCAAAATTGTACCAAAATAATTCATTTACAAATTACATAGGGAACAGATAACACTGCCTAAAAAACTAAGGACACAGTGCAAACACAAAATCAATGGAATTGTGGCATGCTCGAAGTGTAGAGTGTTCACAGATGTAGGGCACTGTAAACTATTTTCTCCAGGGGCAGAGGGGTGGATTACTGTGGAAAGAGCCTGAAATCCGGTTGACTGAAAGGTTGATCCCAGTATGATGCATTCCTCCCAGCCTGCAGGGCAATGCTAGGATCAGGTGCCATGCTTGATGTTTGTAACAGAAGGTTTTCCATAACCCCTGCCACCTCTGCAGTGTCTGCATCACGTCACTGTCCAAGGCCATGCGTTTCCTTTTGATCCTTTGAGTGCTCCAGGAAACCAGCCTCCACACTTCTGTCCTTCACAGCCTTGGGCTCATTCATTCTTTGAACACTTCCTCTTGCCCTTTACCCCATCTCAGATGTCCTTCTCTCCGCAGGTGATACGTCCCATCTACACACAAGCTGTGGCATTGCAAATGCTGATGGAAATCAGAAAAATCACAAGTACTTATCTTATCAATTAATCCTAGTCAGTCCCAGCACTGATAAAGGGCTGCTTTCCCCACCATTTTGGAATGCCATTCCCCATCTTCTCTTTCCACACTGGGGTTTGCTTTGAGACAGTATGATGCAACGGTCTCCATGGAAGCAGGGGAGTGGGAGCACAGCTGCTAAATCGATCATATGATTGGGGGTGAACTCACCACTAACGATACTGAAGAGGGGCACATCTGGCTGAATGCTAGCATTTAAACAGAGGTGGTTCCTAGGTAAGATGATGCTGGAGCAGTGGGGTCTCCCAAACAGGCAGGCTATTTCAGGGCAGTGTGGGATAGCAGTGGAAAGACTACCAGCAGTGAAATAGCTAGGAAAGGGACCATATGCATCTTAAAGTGAATAAACTCTGCAAAAGTGGAATTACTTTGTTCCAAGGGATTACTTGCCACAGCCTAAGACCCCAAAGAATTTTCTTTAAAAAATAAAAATATTGAAGGTTGTGTGTGGATGCAAGGCACCATAAAGCAAACAAACTAAAGTTATTCTGATGTACCACCCCTGTGCAGAGACACCCCAAAGGAAGCTAGTTTGCTGATAGCAGAAATACAGTTGACTGGTTTCATTACCCCTTTCATTGGGGCCTGCACAGAGGGGGCATTTAGGTATGGCCTAACTACCACAGTAGCCTGTGAATAGGACTTTGCCTGAAGCAGAATAGCCTGAGCCTCTTGACTGCTGTGCTTGGCCAACACTAACTTGTTCAGACATCTTTGCTCTTACAAAGAAGGTCTACATACTTGTCTCTCTCCATGCAGGCCTTTAACTGAACTCTGACAGACAAGCACTTGTGTAATCTATCTTTAGTCTCTGTGGGTGCATCTACACTTGTAAATTAAGTCGATTTAAGCTTGCTTAAGTCGACTTAATTTACTCTGTGTCTACACTACAGTTTCCTTAAGTCGACTTAAGCAGCTGCTTAAGTCGACTTAAGGCAAAATTAAGTCAACTTCCTAAAACCTCCTTTAAAGTCGACTTTCTGCTTAAGTCGACTTTCTAAAGTTGATTTAAGCCAGTATAGACGTGGAGTAGCTGTAAGTCGACTTAGGGGCCTCCAGGGCTTCCCCACTGCCCTCTCTGCCAGGGTGGCTGGCACAGGGAGAGCCTGGCATGCCCCCCCAAAGGGCAGGGCAGAGACCTGCCCACATGCCCTACCAGGGTCCCTGTCCCCCTTTGCCCCATTGTACCAAGGTACAATGGGGCAAAGACTGAGCCCCCTGGCACTTGGCAAGGGATGCCCCGCCCGCCACTGTTGACCTGTCCCAGGTCCACCTAGCCCCTATAAGTCGACCTAGGCATCCAGGGTGGATGCTCTAGGTCGATTTTGTAGGGTCCCCTCAAAGTCGACTTAAAATTTAAGTGTGGACATAAAGTCGACTTTGTTAAGTCGACTTAGCTAAATCGACTTAAATTAACAAGTGTAGACATAGCCTGTGGGATTAGCTGCTGCTTCATCAGGAAGAGCGCTCAGGTATTGGGGCGGGCAGGCAGAACACCTCACCCACCCACTGCAAACCAACATCTCTCTGCACAGAGCCAAGGCGCAGACCACCAGCACAGTAATAAGGTACAATATAAAACTGTAATTGCTGCTGATTACTTCCCTGAGGAAAAATATAGTTGAGAAGGGGCGTGTTTGAACTGCTGCAGCTGTAGGAACAATTGCCTGTGCTCTTAAGACACCCCTTGGAGATGAGGGAGTAAACTTTGGCAGGAGAACACTATGGGTACTCGTCCCTGGGACATGGGCCCAAATGATAACCTTGGTTTGACAACCCTGCCCCCCAACACCCATAGTCACAAGAAAGGAGGCAACCCTCCCATAATGCTGATGGGCCCATGGTGCTTTAGAGAAACAGAAGTTAACTGGAAAAAGTTGAAAGAGCATCGTAAACTCATACATTAAAAAACAAAACAAAAAAACCTTGAAGGAAAACAGCAACAGCCTCTAGTGAGTTGAGCAGCTGTTTGCTGATTTCCAAGTTACATTCTTTTTTAAAGTTAGCATTAGTCTTGCACCTGCAGTTCTTAAAACAGTCATAATTCACATCCTAGTAACCAGATGATTAATATTGTTTAAAAATGGCCAAAAGCATAATATCCAAATCTGAGCCAAAATTTTCACGTGCAAGATGAACTCAAATATAAAGGAAAGAGCATTATAAAGTGATCCCATGATAAAGCTTAAAAACTTTTTGTTTTTTTTAAATATACAGAACCCCATTGCGCTATGGCTTGTAATAGCTGTTAGCATTATATCCATGTGTCTAACACATCATTAGGCAAGTACCACTACAATTGTTGGACTGGTAACATTGTTCCTAAGAGCTGTAGATACGTTACTGACTTGGACAAGAACATAGTGAAATATGTTCTGGAGGTGGTTAATACAAATGAATGAAGCCTTTTTGTTGGATAGCCTGATCATTTGGATTCAGATGGAGGCTACCAATGAAAGAAATTGAGGATGAAGTTGGGCATGTTTAGCCTAATCAAAAGAAGGCTTAGGGGAAATGATGTTGCTTTCTATGAATACATGAGATGGATAAACACCAGAGAGGGATAGGACATATTTAAGTTATGTGGACACAAGAATTAATTAATATAAACTGATTATCAACACATTTAGACTCGAAATTAGGCAAAGGATTCTGGAGTAGATTTCCAAGGGGAACCATAGAGGCAAAAATCTTTACTTGTGGTTTAACTGATCACCATATCTGGGGTAAGGAAGGAATTCTTCCCCCAGGTCAGATTGGCAGAGAACCTTGGGGTTTTTCTGCAGCATGGGACACAGGTTGCTAGAAGGTTTAAAGCAGTGTAAATTATCTGTAATTTGAAGTCTTTCAACCAGGATTTGAGGACTTCTGAAATAGACCTCCTAAGCAAATTACTGGAGTGTGTGGATGAAGTTCTGTGGCATGCAATGTGTAGGCAGTCAAACTAGATCAGTGGTTTTCATACTTTTTTCCTCAAGACCCAGTTGAAAAAAACCCAATCATTTATGCCCATGACCTAACAATGACATCTTTGAGCAATGCATTCCAGTTTTTTGGTGGCAGCAGCAGGGGGCGCCACAACCCAGTACCTGAGGGTCTGCGACCCACCTGGATCCCGACTGACCTGTGATTTGAAAACTACTTAACTAGATGATCACAATGGTCCCTTCTGAACTTGAAGTCTATGAGTATGAAGAACATGGCTTATGGTGAAAAGCAGGGCTATCCTTTTGGGGGGGGGAGCATGAGGGGGGCAATTGCCCTGATCCCCACAGTTATGCTGGACCCACGCCGCTGCCCCCTCCCACTGCCACACTTCGCCCTGGCTACTCCCTCCCATCCCACTGCCTTCAGCAGCAAGCCAAAGGCGGTGGGGCGAGGCAAGGCAGGAGCGCTTTGCCTGGCCTCTGGGCCAGCCCTCCCAGCACCCAGGTGGAGCAGGCAGGCCCAGGGGTGGGGTGGGGAAGTGGAGCCCAGCTTCTGAGCCAGCCTGTCCCACCCCTGGGGGTGGAGCAGTCAGCTCAGAGGAGGGGCAGATGTGTAGGGCCTCTCCGAACTGGCCCACACAGCCCCTCCTGCACCATGTGGGGGACCAGGGACCCCACAGGCTGATTGGCCCCGAGCCCTGCCTCCTCTTAGGGACAGCCCTGGTGAAAAGCGTTCCAAGATGAGATGTTCCCTCCATTCTAACCCAGCAGACTGACATTATTAATCCTAAATTCCAAAAGGGTAGCCATGTCAGTCTAGTTCAGCAAAACAAACAAGGAGTCTAGTGGCACTTTTAAAGACTAACAAATTTATTTATTGCATAACCTTTCATGAGAGAAAAATCCCATTTCATCAGACACTTGAAGATGGAGAAGTACAGATGAATGGGAGGAAAATAAATGCAGGGAAGTGTAAGTCATAGGATCAGGTCAAACTACTGAATTTCTTGAACCTCACAGGAGCATATACAACACAAGATATTTTTGTTGTATGGACAGACAGGTCATGAAAATGATAGATCTGGTAAAAAAAGTTTCAATTTGCATTAAAGTACAGAATTTCAGAACAAATCCAAGGTACATTTTAGAGGAAATATAAAAATCAGCATGTATAGCAAAGGTGGTTTGAGAGGGTTTTAATACTGATTTAAGGTAAAACCTAGCTATGGTGACAGGCAGACAAACATACATACTAAGCAGAAGAGATGTGACCTAGCTAATTTTGTATGCTCTGGTGTGCTAATATAGCTAGAAGACATTATACAGTACAGATAAGTTCTGACTAAAACCAGGATCTGACTCTCCTCCCAGTTTAAGCTCCAAATCTACATGTACTTACACTCATGTTTAACCATACTCACATGAGTAAATCTTTGGAGCTGAATAGAACTGCTCCTATGGGTAAAGTTAAACATGTGCATATATGTTTGCAGAATCAGGACCTTTAGGAAATCCATAAACAGATTCTTATTCAGAATCCAATCTGACACACACACTTTAAAGCCACCTCCTCTCATGTTTACATAAAATATATTCAGAGTTCATTATGTGGCTCCAAATCCCTGATTAGGATCTCTAAGGCTTACAATGCAAATAATCTTAATTATGTTTGTTTACTAAGTAAAATTTATTTATAGCACTTTAATTGCAACATCCATTATCATTAACAATTTTCTCGCTATTCATTGACGTAACCAAAACTGGGTAGCATTATTCAGTGGGAGATTAACAGGATTTAACACAACCAATCCTGTTCTCTTTGAAGTCAGTAAGAGCCTGACCTTTGACTTCAAAAGGAGCAGGCCCCAAATCCTGTGTTGGAGGCATTTGGGATTTGTCTGAGGACGGTTAGAGTGAGGATATTTACCAAATTTAATGCACCTCAAGAAGTATACTGGCTTGCTGTGAATACAGTTAGCTATGTTGTAAAATTAAATAAAAGCCCAAAGAAAGACAGGAATGAACAGTTTCACTGATGGTAAGGCAAGACCCATTGATTGAAATGTTAGTGTTTATTTCAATCAATTAAGCAGAGTCAAAATCAAAAGGGTATTATGGTCAGTTTAAGCCCGAGTGCAAGAATGAACATCTTTGAACACAAATTGCTTCTACTACTACTCATGAGCAAGTCTACTAACTAACCAATGTGCAGGGCCTAGTTCGCTCACTGTTACAACTCTATTGGCTTCAGTGGCATTAACTGCCAGTTTACACAGGTGTTAGTTAAAGGAGAGTAAATGCCACAATATTTGCCTTTTAACTCCTGCCTAGGAATGAATGTGTTGCTTTCAGTATGGCAGCATTTCTAATGCTTAAAGAAACTTATAAGACAAGCTTAACTACTATCAATCTTTGCTCTTACAGTGCTAGAGAGCCGTAAACTCACTAACGCAGGGGTACAGAATGCATTAGCAAAAGCACAAGCTGGCTTTAGAACAGGATGTTTGGAAGCCACTGCTAATTCACAAATGATACTTGGAGTTAAATAGACCAGGGCTAATGAACAAAGCATATTTACATATTCTAAGTTACAATATGAGGTGCATTAAGTTGTCATAATCAGTCCTGGTTTACATGAAATATTTTATTTGTAAGACAATTTCATGCAGTAATGATTTAGTAATCCACCCAGAGAGAGAGTTCTGAATACATGGGGTTACAATTGAACCATGACAAAGTTTATGCAAAGTTAATGATTTTATAGCTGAATATAGAAACTACTTCCTTCCATCATGAACCTCCATTCTCAGCTGCTGTAAGTTGAGGAGAAGAACTCAGGTGAGCTCATTCTTAAGGGGACACTATCCACTTCAGACTAACACGATTGTAAAAAACAGCCCTGATCTTTGAAGTTGTCACACAGAGGTGGATCCCTGCACAGTCCCACTGGCTCAATTTGACTTCCCTTCCTACACAGGTCAGTGGAAGCAGAGGGTGTCCAGCAAGTGTCATGAACAGATAACTGGTTACTCCTAACGTCTATAAACTGATATTTTGCCTGCTGAAGTTACACAGAACCACCTTATTTTTCCCTTTTTCAAAAGTGACAAAGATTCAGTAAAGTTTTTAAAACTGGTCCTGCTAATACTTATGGGTTTCTTTAACTTTACACCCTTGAACAGTCTCATTCATTATGAGAAGCGCACACAACAGTTTGCAGGATCATTGCATTAGTTTGCTTTGCTTACACAGGAATCTTGTGTATACCAGTGTTAAATGCTAATTTGCACTCTAATATTTTAATATTTTGTACATGCATTTGGTCTACATACATGCATGTCAGTACACACTCCCATCAACTCTTAATATTTACATTTTTATCAACACAAAATAGTTAGGGTTAAAGCTTGCCATTGAGGGTTTCTCCAACATCTTCTCCTAGCTTTGTTCCTAGTCATTCTTAAGTTAACACTCTTGTTGCAATAGCCAGGTGAGCATGCTGCTGTGGCATTGTGGGTTTACAGTAATGTAGTTCTTGAAAAACCTGTAGCACTAAACTTCATTCTTCAGATTAATAATTACATTAAAAAAGGGGGTGCGAGGAAATCAACTCTTCATTGTTTCTAGAACCCACCATTGACTATGGGGATTGTTGATACTCCTACAAACTAAATGTTTTGTCAGTTATATAGCTACATTTCCAACTCACTCCTGCAGTTTACCAAAGAGAGCTAGCTGGCTGCATCCTGCAAAGAGAAGGTAGTATCACAAAACCCCACCCTGGATACTTTCCTTAATGCTAAGCTGTAACAATGTGCAATAGAAACAGGGTTTGGGGATGGCAGGAACCTATATGGTGGTGCCTGGGGTCTGTTCCTTCCTTTGTTTTTAAAAGCCTGTGATGGACAGAATAGCAGAGAGGAGTCATTCATTCACTGACTAGTTTGGGAGTGCTTTTTGGTTTGTTTTACTGAACTGAGTACATCTTTAGAAACCTTCTGCCCGAGTTTTCAGGCCCCAGAAGTAACTAACCATAACCAGTTCCAAAGGGAGTAGCCCTGTTAGTTTAGGTCAGCCAAACAGACAAGTAATCCTGTCAGTCTTGAAAAGTGCCACAAATTTATTTATCGCATGAGCTTTCGTGGGAGAAAAATCCCACTTCGTCAAAGCCTTTGAGGAAGTAGGATTTTTCTCCCGGCTAGGGCGGGAGGATCTGCCCTCGGGAGGGGAGAGCCCACACCCACAGGATCCCCGGCGTCAGGACAGAAGAGACTTTCCCAACCCTTCCAAGCGAACCCAAGAGAGGGCCTCCACCGGGCAGATCTGCACCGCAGGGAAACCTCGGGATGCCCCCTCCTCCGGGGATGCCCGTCCAGATCCTCCTCTGGGGACCGGGCTGGTTACCCGGGCTAGGCAATCTCTCCCCGGGCAGGCTGCGGGAACCGTCCGGCGCAGCCCCTCTGGAGACACCTGAGCCCTCCCCAGGGCGCCGGCTGCCGCGTGAGACTCACCGGTCACAGGGCTCTGGGCTCGGCACAGGGGCCGCGATGCTTCTCCTGGGCGGCCAGGGCGCTGGGCAGCGGGGCTCCGGGCTTCCCCGCCATGCTGCAGAGCGGACGGCGCTCGCCCCGTCACCTCCCCTGCCGCACACAGCTGGCTCCAGTCCTCAGTGCCCAGCGTCCGCTCCCCCACCCCACAGCTGGCTCTAGGTCTCAGTGCCCAGCGTCCGCTCCC
>ML685899.1:1347137-1420916 GCA_007922175.1 Pelusios castaneus
GTGCCCAGCGTCCGCTCTCCCACCCCACAGCTGGCTCTAGTCCTCCGTGCCCAGCGTCTCTCCCCCGCACATAGCTGGTTCTCGCCCTCAGCGCCAGCCCCCTCGCTGGGCTCTCTGTCTCGCCCAACAAGCGATCCCCGCCCGCCTATCTCCAGAAAGAGAGTCGGCAGGTGCAGCAGTCTTCATTTATCTCCCGCAGGCAGGCAGACACTGGCTTCCTTACCTGCCCACAGCTCACCGGCTGCCTCAGCCTTTCCCTTGGGTCCTAACGCCTGCCAGCCTGGGAGTTTCCAGACTTGCGCTCCCAGCCGGCTGTAAACCTGAGGTGTCCTCCCTCCCTCAGTGGAGCGGTTCCCCTTGGCTAGCGATCGAGAGCTCTTGTTAGGAGAGAAGGGAGCTGGCTTCCCTGCTAGGCTGAGCTCAGCTATTCACAGGTGTGGCTGCTGATGCGATTTCTCAGACGGGCAAACTCAGGAAACACATTTAATTAAGTTAGTTTCCCGTTACTGTGTGACACAGGTGCCCATCCTGGTCCCATTTAAGTCAATGGCAACATTCCCACTGATCCATTTTTTCCGAATTGGCCTACATACTATGGTGATGGCTGCAATAAGAATTATTATTATTATTATTATTATTATTTATTTATTTATTTATTTATTTATACTGTAGTAATGTTCAGAGGCCACAGTCAGGAAAAGTTCCCTATACTGGTAGGCACTGTATAGGCACATGGTAAATGAAAGCTCCTGAATCTATAAAATACTTCACAATCTGTACAGTGAAGCCATTCAAAATTTCCACCATGAACATTTACTCATGTTTAGAATCAATTACTAAGTGAATGTTTTGTGAGATTCCAAAATGTTTACACAGGTTCAGTGTTTACATAGGTCCCCTCCTTCTCCCAGTTCCCTCCATGAGTGTAGTTGGGGATCTAAGAGGGCATTGTCACTCCAAGCTGCAAGCCTTCGGCAGACTCGGAATCTGCTGCCCTCCCCTCCACGTGGAGCCCTATTGGTGTTACTGGAGCTGCTTTCCCTCCCCCCCCCCAAATATAGAAGTCAAACTAGGCCTTAGTCCCCCCCTTCCAGTTCTGGCAAGAACCAAAAGCTCTTGAAAGACTCTACTTGTGTGATTTTCAGCTGTAGCCAGAAATGGAAAACAGTGACACAGTTCACTTAAGATTTCCAGAGCAATTCTGCAAATTCTAGAATTCTGGAACATTCAAATAAGCTTCCAGACTTTGAGTGCTCATACTAAAAGCACCGAAACTCTAACCCTTTTGAAGTTCACCCAGTCCAAGAATATTTTTAAATTCATATTGTTGCAGATATGATGCAGACTAAGTATATCATGTTTGTCGCCATGCTATGTGATATGACCACTTTAGACCTTTAAGGCTTGTCTATAGTGAAATCACTGCATCGGTCTCTACAAATCGATGCAGTGGGATTGATTGAGCGGCCAGTGGAGACCCACTCAGTCATTCCTGGAAGTGCTCTCCGTTCAACGCAATAACTCCACCCCCAGAAAAGAATAACGCTGCGTCGAACGGAGAGCACTTCCCATCAGCACAGCCCAGTGAAGACGTCACAGTAAAGGTGGAGAAGTAAGTCGATGGGAGATACAAATTCTACACTATGTAGCTTGTGTATCTCCCGTTGACCCAGCACAGCCATATAGACCAGGCCTCAGCTCTTTCTACTCCAAAAGGATAGTAGGCTCTTAGGCCATGTCTACACTGACAGGTGGCAAAGTTCCTGCATCAGATCAATCTTTCCATATTGAGTTAGCAGTCAGTTAAGGTACACTAAGTCGATCTAGAAATCGACTTAATAAAACCACCCTCTCAAGTGGCACAGTGCAGTGAAGATGCCACGCTGAAGGGAAGTTAGGAAATTGACAGGATTGACTGCTGCCGAATTTCCTTGGCAGCAGAGACAAAGCTTTAATCCTTGTTACTAGGACAGAGCCAAAGCCACATGGTTGACCAGCCCGTATTCTCTCCAGCAGAGGGCACACTGCCTAGTACGCTACAATATTTTGAAGGCATACAAGTAAGTAATTTGTGACTGTTTCAATCTGAAGTTTACTTTTAATAAGGCATCGCTTTAAATTAATTTATTTGTTTGAACAATTTATTTTTAATGTTCTTTATGATTAACTGTTGATTTCATAGATTCCAAGGCCAGAAGGCACCATTATGATCATCTAGTCTGACTTCCTGTGTAACACAGGCCATAGAAGTAATTAGAAAATCTTAAAATCTTGATTTAAAAATTGGCTGTTATAGAGAATCCACCGCAATCTTGATAAATTGTTGCAATGGTTCTTTAATTTCACTGTTTATTTTGTTTCTCCTTTTTTCCAATCAGAATTCATCTAGGTTCACATTCCAGCCACTGGATCATGTTATATCTTTGTCTGCTAGACTGAAAAGCCTATATGATATTTGTTCCTCAGGTCGGCATTCATATTCTGTGATTAAATCACCTCTGAACTTTCTTTGTTAAGATCAAAAGACTGAGTTCTTTTAGTCTATCACTGTAAGGCGTGTCTTCCAGTCCTTTAATAATCATTGTTGCGCTTCTTTGAACTCCCTCCAATTCATTAAGATTACTGAACAGTCGATCCCAGAACTGGAGACAGTATTCTAGCAGTGGTGACACCAGTGCCAAATACAGAAGTAAAATCACCTTTGTTCTCCTAGTGGAAAATCCCTTGTTTATGCATCCAAGGTTTGCATTAGCCCCTTTGGGCCACAGCATCACACTGGCAATTCATATCCAGCTGATTATCCACCACAACTCCAAATGTTTTTCACAGGGCCATCCTTGGGGGAGGGGGGGCAAGCTGGGCGATTGTCTGCTCTCCTCCCCATGCGGCAAAGGGAGGGGTGGAAGCACAAATCCCGGCCTCTGGTCCAGCCCACTATACCCCCGGGGTGGAGCAGCTGGCCGTGGGGACAGGAGAGCAAATCCCAGCCTCTGGACTGACCTGTCCAGCCCCTGGGGGATGAGCGGGAGCACAGAATCCAGTCTCTGGGGTGGCCTGCCCTGGCCCCCAGCATGGGAAGAGGGGGAGAGGGTGAGGGATCCACCAGGCTGATTGGCCCTGGGCCCCACCCCTCCCTTGGGACAGCCCTGCTTTTTCACAGTCACTGCTTTCCCTCTTGTAAATATGGCCTGCAGTCTTTTTTCTTAGACAAATACATTTACAGTTAGCCCAGCTTACCAAAACATCCAGATCTGATACCTACATGATGCCCTATGATATCATATCCAATGAGTTCATTTTATACCTGGTTTTCTTAAGATCCTGTGATTTCCATTCTTGCCTAAGCAGCTGTCAAGCCTCCAGGTCCAATGATGTAACAGTAGCTAGCCTTAAGGAATGTTTGTCAAAGACTCAAATAAGGAAGGAATATTTTAAAATAGTAGTTTTAACAAGTAAGGAAGAGATGTGACAAAAATTGCTTGAAAGAATATCTTCCTCATTTCTTCAATAGGCATCAAAGGTTGTGTCTTGCATTATGGGAGACATCTATGATTACTTAGAGGACGATCTGCCCTAGGGGTCTCTTGCTTTTCCATAACTACGATGCCTTTTGGTGTTCATTGTTCCAAGAGGGATGGATATCTCTTTGTTGAAAATAAATTAAGCTCAAATGTAACCACACATTGTAGAGACTCTCTTTTATCCTGAAGAAGTCATTAGTGCTAATTATGATTCCAGATGGATTAATAGATCAGTGAAATAAGGTGCAGCCAACCTTGGGAAAAGAGAGGGGGTTTTTTTTTGTTCAAAGCAAATCTCTTGCTAACCTTTAGAAACTCAAGAACAGGAATCCAACAAACCCTCCTCCCATCTCTATCCTCTCCACTGTACAATGAATATGAATATGACCTTCCTTCACCTGTTTTCTCCCCCACTCCCCTCTAAAAATATACAAAGAGGTTCTCACTTTACCCCTGTCCTTGAATACAAGGACACTTTTCAGTTGTGTACTGATTCTGTTTATGCTTCTGAATTAGGACATCTTGGTGTTTCTCAGAATGCAAGGGGAAGAAAGGGCAGCCAAATTAGGAGACCAACATGGCAGGGCTGACTGCAATTAGAAGAGCAAGTCAGTCCATGCAGGCCCCAAAGCTGTAGGAACTGGCCAGTGCTGAAGCACTAAAACCACATGGGCAAATACTGCTAAAAATTATTCACCATATATTTGTCTGTAAACGCTCTCTGACTGAGTTTACAATCCTTTTGTCTTTGCTTTCTGCAGGTATTCTACTGAGCAAGTTCACAGTCAAGAATGTTCACAGAGACAGTGAATATCTGCAGAAATCAAATTTTGAATTCATGGGTGGGAGCATTTGAATCAGAAACCTGAGCCTAAGCATTGTGCTTATCACGTGACCTCTTTGTCTAATCAGAGCAGCTCAGCTTTTGAATATTGAACAGTGCTTAGGCTAAATCATGTTTGTGTAGAACAGTGAAAGTATTTCAAGCAAATGCATTTGTGGCAAACTTGATAATTTATGGATAATTCCTGTACAGAAAAAAGGGTAAATTTAATAAAGCTATTGTTCACTAAAAATAATTTACCCAGTTCTGATTAAAAATCCCTTAGGGTTAACCAGTGTTTGAAGGGTTAATGTGTCTGAAATATTTCAGCTCCATGTGATAATTAAGTTATTGTACAGATGATCAGTATTAAACCAACTACATTCCAGTATGTTCTGGCATAGTCAGCTTGTTACTCAGGTTCTTATGACCAAGCAGCTTTTAGTCTCTGCATGTAGTATCAGGAAATGAACCAAAGGAAAGGCAGTACCATCTGCCTGCTATATGGCTTGCACAGGCAATTCAAAACCAAATGCTCTTAACTTACAGTTTTATTTTATTGGTCTCCCGCAATTCCCATTGGAATTACTTTTACTGAAAGTCCCCACTTCTTACTCTTAAACCCATACAAATACAGTAGGTGGTTAGAGTGCCCCAAAACTTGCTAGTTACCCCCACAAGTCTGAGGCAGTCTTTTGATGAATCAGTCACAGGTTTCCAGATGGCCAGTCCCTTCCACCTGTGCCTGGAGATCTTTTCAATGTATCCATGAAGTGATCTGCCTGACTCCGACTCGTTATCTTCTAGAACCCCAAAAGGTACAGAGACATGTCAATCAAGAAAATGCAACATAACTGACCAACCATATCAGTCACTGGGCAGAAGTTACAAAGATGTGTCATTAAAAAAAAATATTGTTAAAAAACAATCTTAACCTATCAGACTGATTGATAGCTAAATTTCTCCATAGTGACAATTCTAAAATATATCCAGACTTCCTGTTTTATACAGACATTTGCCTCAGCATATTCAGAGAGAGAGAGAACACGGTTAAGTCTACTTCATGTGTTCACTGTCTGTCCCGCCCTCACTCCCCCCCCCCTTCCTGGTTTAAAAATGGCTAACAGCAGCAAGCAGAATAATTAGTAGTCCATTCCAATAACTGGCAGTGGCTTGGGCATCTGTCTGTTTGCTAAAATGCCCCTGTACAAGCTGACAACCGTCAGGTTGGCTTCTACCCCTTGCCCAACTTTCAGGATTTAAAACTAGGGCACTGGAGGGACAAGCCCAATGCACAGCAAAAGGTGCCTGTTCTGGGTACATGCTTAGCTATTAAAGAAAGCTTTCTTATCCATAGTCTACTGAGAAAAATGTGCCCAGCAGACAAGGCCTTTAAACTGCAGAATATAAATTCTCCTCAGCCAGAACCTGTAAAGGGTTAATACACCTTCCTTACAACCAGCTTCTGCAGTTCGTCTTTCAATTCCATAAAAATTTCTGCCAGAATCTATCCCTTGTGTTCTCATTGAAGGAACCCCAAACTGCATCCCTTCATCCTCCCTGTCCTAACGGAGAGTAATTGCCACTGGATTCTGTCTTTTCCACCCAAGTGTAATCTTTGCAATTTAACAGACACCTGGGTTCCCTTCTCTGCTCATTCTGAGTTTAAACCTTTTCTTCCCCCAGACACAGAGGCTATGTCTACACTAGAAAAAGTTAGGTCAACTTTGTTAAGTTGACTCAATAAGGTCGGCTTTCAGTCGACTTAAAGCCGACCTTATTAAGTCGACTTAACAAAGTGGACTAAGTCGACTTAAAATTAAGTCGACTTAGTGCACTTTGTTAAGTTGACCTAACCAAACTTAGGTCGTCTTAATAAAGTTGACTTAAGGGTTACTCCCCATCCACACCGTCCTTAAGTCGACTTAAGGAGTCGACTTAAGGCTTAAGTCAACCTAATGGGAAGTTCTTATTAGGTCGACTTAAGCATTCATTAAGTCAACTTAAGGAATTTCTTAAGTTGACTTAATGAAAGTCAGGTGTAGACATGGAGTAATTTAGGTTGACCTAAGGGTCCTTAAGTCGACCTAAATTGCTAGTATAGACATACCCAGAGTGTGGTCCATACCCTTTAGGATATATAGCTCTATTCCAATTTGACCAATGGCTATTTCATTTGTTTCCTTTTTTTCAAATTATATTGAACTTAATACTTTCCTGGCATTTCTTATTGGGATTTCTATTTACCATTTGTAATGGCACCCAATTAACCAATACTACAATGCTTTTGAAACACAAATCTATCTACCTAAAGTGTTTCTAAGGAATGCAGAGCACTAAAGAATTATGTAGTAAGATACACTCACAACTGTCTGCAGCAGGTTCTTCTCTTTGCCTCCCTTGGTTCAGCAGCCTTGATTAACTGTGTCTTTGGGATATTTGTATTAACTTTGTAGTGCTGTAATTCCTTGCCTTCAGTTATAGCAGGAAAGTTTTTTCGACAAGATATAAAATATGCTCTGAAAATAATCCAAGTTAGGCTCAGTCTTTTTTACTCTGGTATGTCATTACACTTCTGAAGACTCTTGACAAAAGAAACCTTATCTCTGTCTCTGGAGAGTTTTACCCTGGGCTCTGTCTTCTGACACACAGAAGTTCAGCTGTACTCTTGTGTTGTGAATGGAGGGGTTGTCTTGGGAGGTAACTGAGCCTTCTTCTAACCCTCAAATTGGTATTGATCAGGAACTGGATGGAATGTGGAGGGCAGGGTATGTGACAATGATGCGATTTGTTCTCCAGGGTGCACACTGGGTTCTATAGAAGCTGGAGTTTCCGTCTCGCCTCTCTCTTCAGCCCCAGATAATGAGGAAGATATGGGTTACTACAGGCAGATATTCGTCTGAGAGGAATGCGTATAGTTTCCCGGTAAGGAGGTGAAAGAAGGTATGTCTTGCCATTGTTACTGGACATCCAGCATTAGTGATGAAAGAAAATCATGAGACTTCATATGATATTGATTAAAGGAGCATAGGTTGATGGTGAGATCAGTTCCAGGGTTCAGGCACTGCTCACCAGTATTATTTCAGTCTTGTCTTGATTCAGTATGAGCCAGTTGCTCTTCATCTAGGCAGTGATCTTGTGTAGACTTTGTGAAGTCATTGCCATATTTACCGACAAGGAGATGTAACTAGCTATCATCAACATACTGTTAACAATAGTGCCCATAGCATCTCCGGACCTCAACAAGGCATCTCAAGTCTACGAGAACGTTTAAAACCTAGCAGACTGCATCTAAGAATCACAGTCCCCATCTAGAGCTCCTACGCTCTATAGCAATACAAACAATAAATAATACTGGGCATACTACCTTTGTCATTATGATGTAGTTTATATCATTTTAGTTATGTATTTATGTCATTTCAGGTAGTTATGATAGTTTCTTATTCTATAATATATAATATTCTATAAGTCTCTTAAAGGCTATGGAGCTGAGCAATGTTTAGCTGAGAGAACCCATCCAACCACTCAAGGAAAATCCAGAGAAGTGTAAGAAGTGGTGGCAGTGATATGGTAGGCAGCCTTCTTCCCTTTGAGTTAATACTAAGCCAATAATCTATTAATCTTCATCAATAAATTAAATTAACATTTATAGTACAGTACATGATTGTGCTACCAGCATTACAGTTTGAAAAACCACTATGCTATAGGGAATGGAGAAGTAGGAGTTTGTTATCTAGAGCTTATAGGAAGAAAGTTTTGAAACCCAAGATGTCTTTGAGTTTGTCTTTATTTCAGAGTAGAGCATAGCACAATTGGACTCTGTTCAACAGTGAGGTTACAATTGTTCCCACTACTTGAATGCTTAGAAAAAATAACAGGAAAGACCTGTTCCAGGAAATGTTATTATATCACTGAAAAGTACCATAAGAACACCTGCAGAACTTTTTTTTTTTTAAGTAATTTCCATGACATCACATTAACAAACATAGAAGGTCATGAAATCTGGTATCTGAAGCAAATGTGTTTGACAGCTGGAATCTGGCATATGGTCCTCCTGTGGGATGGATTGTTTGTGCAGAGCTTTATTGAATAATATTAAGAATGAATTACAAAATATATGTCAGTTAGTAAAAAGTTATTTTATTTGTTAAGCCAGGGACATAATAGATCTCACAGAGCTTGCTTAGTTATGTTCAGGAACAATATCTATATACATACAAGTCTTGTGTTTTTAGGAAGTCTAGAGACTCCAATTTAGGAGAGCACTTAAGTCCATGCATAATGAAGACTTAAAAAGAACTGTACTCTCACTAACATATGAACCTTGCAAGGAATACAAATGCTGGAGATTACTATTGAAGGAGAGAAAGCAAAAGAAATAAATTCACAATACTCTGCATCCTTTATTTGGGGCGGAGATTTACCTAGAGTTTTACTACATCCATCCCTTCTCACACTATGGGGCCCGATCTTCAGTTAGTATAAATCAAGATAGCTCCATTTCAATTCTCTTTCCAACTTCAATAGAGCTGTGCCGATTTCTAGCAGCTGAGGATGTAGCCCATGACAGTGTCATCTCTTAAAGGCTATGGAGCTGAGCAATGTTTAGCTAAGAGAACCCATCCAACCACTCAAGGAAAATCCAGAGAAGTGTAAGAAGTGGTGGCAGTGATATGGTAGGCAGCCTTCTTCCCTTTGAGTCAATACTAAGCCAATAATCTATTAATCTTCATCAATAAATTAAATTAACATTTATAGTACAGTAGCACCTAGATTCCTCAGTCAGGGTCACGGAACCACTATATTAGGTGCTATAAATAACAGGTATTGCAATTTCTTGCAAAATCCTGGACACACCATATGTAATTAAGTTAAATTGCTTTGAATGAAGCTTAAGTATCTTAGGAGTCCACAGCAAATGCTTATACATTATGTAACGTCTCAAAGGATGAGATCTGACTAAAGTAAACCTTCAGAAGTGTTACGAGCTTCAAAAGGACTCTTTGAAACAGCATGCTAGGCAAAGTGAAGGGGAAGTCCTAGGAAATATTTGTGTGGAAGGGAAGGCAACTTTTCACCTCCAAACCCATCCTTTCTTTTGAAGCCACATCTTGAGGAGTAGTCTTTGTCTGCTACTCACCTGATGCATGAGGCTCAGAACAGAAGCCCAAACTGGATAAAAGAGTGATTCACAGGTGTGTTTGTTCTGACAAAACAGCTCTTATGAACTTGTGACTACAGAAAAACCTCTGGGGTGGTGTTGAAGGGCTGCTCATTGGCCCGAGCCCATGGTGGAGAGATCTCTAATAAGATTAGCCTGTGTATAGGGTTCTTTTATTAATATGGTTACTGTGTAAAGCTATTAATTTAAGAATAAGTGTACTTAGAAAGAGCTGGGTGGTAATTTGTAACTGTGACAATTGTGCTGTTTAAAGCCTTCCGAGAGTCAGTAAAGTGCAGATGCAGGCATCCTCAGGCAGTCTGCCTTTCCTGGCAGGGGAATAACAATGGCTATGTCTACACTCATAAAGTTAAGTCGACTCTGTTAAGTCGACTTAAGCTGTTAATAAGTCGACTTAAGGAAGCACTTATTAAGAATGCTGCTTTGTGTAGGTCAACTTAAGCATCCTTAAGTCGACCTAAGTTACCAGTGTAGACGTACCCAAAGCGTGTAAAGGGAAGGAACTGATGGTGTTGCTTCCTGATCAGGAGGGAGAGAGCCCAAGAGAGGGAATAGTTGGGGAAGCAGAAGCCTGAGTGTGGGTGCCTTTTCTGGACCCTAGAAGAAGAATACAGATGCAGTCTCTCTGAATCATGACTCTGTTCAGATATATAATAAAAGACAGTCTCTGCCCCCAAAGAGTTTACACTTAATTATACAAGAAAAAAACCCATGTAGTTGAGGCAAAATGATGACATGGGGAGACAGGACAGGGTAAGAAATATCACAGAGTATTTTAGCCCAGACTACCTATATGTACAGTCGTTAGATAATTGGAAACACCAATCAGTAGATATTCAACTGTTTCTACAAAAACACTGTTGATCTCATGAGCTAGGAATGAGGCTAGACTACAGTCCATAGAAGAATATATCCTCACCTTGTTGGACAGGGCTTTATAGCTGAATGCATAAATCCATGTTCCATAAGATGAGAGTGTTTATGTCTACACATATCACATCAGTGACTAAATAGAGCAAGGTGTGCTCCATTCATGTGTAATTTGATCTCTGAACTTGAGCTGCATTAGCAATTGAATTCCAACCCAATGTGTTAACGTAAACATTAAGAGCTGCAAGTTGCAGAGCATTTATTCTTCAAAGTATTTGATCAACAGGTTAATTTCAAACAACTGGAAGCATTGATAATTACTATATGTACAATATATATTTGCAGTGAAAGGTAGCTTTATTTGGTGTTTATTTATGCTCTGATAGTCAAGAAGCATTCATATTTACCATGGAGGCTGGTCCCCTTTTCACTTTGAAACACCCCTCCATTGAAAAATATTCCTCTGTTTTGTGCTGTCACTGTTGTCTTAACATCATAAGAGCCATATTTGGAAGCAAGGAATTTTGGAGTGAAGGGTTAATCATTTCATTGCAGATCAGGGATTAATGTCACA
This sequence comes from Pelusios castaneus, assembly GCA_007922175.1. NCBI lineage: Eukaryota > Metazoa > Chordata > Testudines > Pelomedusidae > Pelusios > Pelusios castaneus. Next base: position 1,358,108 of record ML685899.1, read on the forward strand.
TTAAAAACACATGTATGTGTATCCAAGCGACAATGAGAAATGACCAGTGATGATGAAAGGCACATTAATGTAAGCAGACAAGGAGGTGTTGAACTCCTCTTCAAGGACTAAGTACATTTTACTGAACACTTCCTCAGTCAATGCAGTGACTGCTCCCCAAGTGGTCATGGTTAAAACACAGTGGCTGTGCAGCCTTCAGGTCTATTATTAACATGCAAAGGTCAAGAAGACTTTGAGTTGAATCCAATTTCAATGCTCTATTTAAGAGGAACTTGATGATCCTCTTGTAATGATATGGTAACTAAATTATGGAAGAACCATGGCAGAGAGATTTAAAAGTAAAGTAGGAAATATGACAACAAGAAGAAAAAGCCTTGACTGAGATAATTAAGTTGGGATTGGTCCTGCTTTGAGTAGGGAGTTGGACTAGAAGGCCTCCTGAGATCCTTTCCAATCCTAATCTTCTAAGATTTTAAGATCCTTACTACTTATCTTATTCCTGTATAGCACCTTTCATCCAAGATGACCTAAAAATACCTAATAAACCATGGGAGAGATCAGGAACTTCTTACTCGTGTGAGTCACTCAAACAAAGTCAATAGGATTAACTGGGCGAAATTGTGCATCCTATACTCCTACTAGAGAGCAATCTGGCTTTACAGAAGTCACTTCACTTGCCACAAGTGTGGGCTGCTGGATACTGAAATGGAAGAAGGAGTTAAGAGCATTCAGATGTTCAGGAGATGAGGAACGCCTACTGCCATCAAGCGTGCAAGGAGAAATTTAGACAGGGAGAATCCAATTCCTCCAATAGGATTTAGTCAAGAGAATTGGCTTAATATCTCTGTCCTTAGGAAAAATGCAACAGGAAATATCGTGACTACAGATTGTCAGGACCTCAGCTTTACATTGTAGCCCAAAGACACCATATCCCAGCAGCAATGTGATTCAGTACTGACAGAGAGGAGAGTGCAATCTCTTTAGACTTCCATAGGCCTTGTGGGTTTCCCCTGGTGAACCAACCCTTTCTGCTTTGTCTGTGAGACCATAAAAAGGTCAGCAGAACAGCCTCAGTAGAGGACCAGCCTTGGCAATAGAAATAGATTATCCTTTGGCTTAAATAGGGCCAAAGGAGCAAGACACAAATCCAGAGGACAGTGACACTCCAGTGATTATAACAGTGGCATCAGAAGCCCACCGGAAAACAGCTAGAGAGAGGCCATACCACTCAAAGCTGGGAGCCTAAAATCAGACTTTTAAAGCCATATTCGGATATTTAAATGAAAGTGTTTACTTGCAACACAAGCCCCTTTATTACGGCAATGCATGTGAGCTGCAGGTGTTCAGCAGCTTTGATAATCAGACCACTTCTATTTTAGGTATTGAAATAGGGCTGTCAGCCTGATTTTAGGCTCCCAGTTTGAAGATTTTGGCTGTGGAATATAGAACCGCGCTAACAACATTTAGCCTGGATAGGGTTGTTTGGATGTATGAGTCTGCTGACGTGCTTCTAACCAGTATTCCTGCCCTTGGCCTCTTTTCCCTCTCCTATTGACTATCTACCACCCTGTTTCAATATTTTTATTGATTCAGAGTTAGGGCACCGTGTAGATATAGCCTCTGTCAGCAAAACTTATGTCGCTAAGGGGTGGGAACACTCCAGCCGAGTGACATAAATGACACTGATAGAAGGGCTTGTGTGCATGGTGCTAGGTCAGTGGGAGCACTTCTGTTGCTGACACAGCTTCTGCCACTCACAGATGTGGTTCTTTTATGCTGAAGGGAGAGTTTTCCTGTCAGCACAGAGCAACTTTGCCAGATGCTCTGGAACAATGCAGTTGTGGCACTATACATATAAACAGGGCCTCTATTTGCAGTGCAGCAGAGATGACTTCAGTGCAATTAGTGACATTGTTAACGAGTAACATAGCTGTCAATTTGTACTTGAAGCAATTTAAGAGCCTCGTCAGCACCAGGAATAGCTTATAAGTCAACACATTGCCAGCATATGTCAAATTGACATGGCACGCATTAATGCAGTCAGCCACATGAATTATTTGTTGGGAGGCAGGAAAAGTAACACTCTGACACCGCTTCACTTAGCCCTGAAACAAAGGAAATACAGTCAGTGACTCGAGCTGCTGCGGGAATTTACCGTAATCAACAAAGGGAGAACATTCCTCCTGCAAGAAAACAAATTAGAGATAATTAAACCTGCCATGCAGAAAAACTGGAAATACTTTCTTGTAGTAGAGCACTAGGCCATGTAGGGCATTTGAGGCTGGAAGCTCACTGCTGGTTAATGATTTATTGATTGGGAAATCCCCCAGGAACTTCTGGCCAGCAGACTGAAAGTTGTCTGATTTGGATCATATAAAGTCAGTCATTGCAAAGAGTAGTGCACCCTGCAAATCCAAGGATGCAATTCTAATCTCAGCAACATGTGCATTCTCTATCTTCCTTCAAGGGCCCGACTGTGGGGGCAGGGTGGAGTCATATCACCCCAGGGCCCCGGAAAGCACACCACCACCTAGCGCTTCCCACCAGGCAGCAGCAGCACACCTCAGGTGAAAAGGTGCGTGGGTAGGCCCCATGGAAGCTAGCAGGAAGTGGTGCCTGCATTTAGAAGGGTGTAGGGAAGTATAAGAGATCCTGTACTTCCACTGGAAGTTGGAGAAGGCCCTCCTCTCTCTTCCCTGCACACCTGCTGAAGTGAAAGTCTGGCTTAATATGAGCCTTGACAGACAAAACCAGTGGGAGAAAAAACTCAGACATATGCACACAAAAGCTATCTGTCCTCTAGATGGACATTAAAACTATTCATTTTGTTGCATTGATTCACATTTTCTAGTATCTTAAAAATGAAATTTGAATTGTTCATGATATTCGTTGCTCAGGGCTTATTATCAGGGCTTTTTTTCTGCCGGTGTGCACTGGTATGGCGTACGTCACCTATTTTTCCCTGGCTGGCCACGCTGCCTAGCTGGGGGCTGGGGTCAGCAGGGGAAAAGAGTAAGTCTCCTTCCCCCTGCTGACCCCATCCCCCAGCTGCACAGTGAGGCTGGCAGGGGACAGGAGTGGCATGCTCCCAGGCTTGTCCAACCTGTGGCCACAGGCCAGAATCCAGCCCACCAGGGATGGCCAGGCTGGAGCCTTTTCAAATCTTCCACCCTGAGCATGCTCAGATGCGTGGCTCAGGGCAGGAGCAGCCTGGCCAGGGAGCGACTCTGGTCACCCCTGCAGCTCTGGCCAGGTAAGGGGGAGGGGGGCTGGAAGAGGAGGTAAGCAGCAGGGGACAGGGAGTGGTGGGGGGATGGGGAAGGGGACAGGGGGGTCGGGGAAGGGATGGGGGGCTGAAAGGAGCAGGGAGGGAGCCTGGGGGGTTGGGGAGTGGCGGTGGGGCTGGGGAACCAGCAGGGAGGAGTGGGGAAAGGGGCCATGGGAGGGGAGGGGAGGGGAGGGGAGAGGAGCGGAGAAGGGGCCGGGGTAGTTGGGAAACTGGCAGGCGGGTGGGGAGGGGGCCGGGGGTCGAGAGGAGCAGGGAAGGGGCCCAGGGGGTTGGGGAACCAGCAGCCAGGCAGGGAAGGGATCGGGGGGGGGGGGAGGGGAGGGGGGGGGCCGCCAACGGGGGGGGGGGGAAAGGGGCCGGGGGGGCCAGAGCCGCCGGGCCCGGGCCCCCCGGGGGGCGGCCCCGGGACCAGGGGGTCAGGGAGCTGGCGGGCGGGAAAGGCGGGGCCTGGGAAAGCTGCTGGGGGCCAGCGGTGGTGGAGCAGGGGTTTGAAGAGGCCCCAGGGGGGCAGTGGTGTTGGAGGGTCCTGAACCCCCTTTCTCCCCCACCCTTGCACCACTTCTGCCGGGGTACTGGCACTTTTTGTTTTAGAAAAAAAAACACAGCTTATTATAGAGTAGCATGTTGCATATTTAACAGAACACTGATGTATAGCTAAGATGCTATATATTTTATAACAGCACTTGTGCCTGATAGATGGAATGATATCATATATCCTCATTCAACTTCCTTTATAAAGAGATTCCTTCTGGATGAATGCATTAAATGGAATCAAAATTACCATTTAGAAAACGTAGCACATTCAGAATGGCCACAACATAGTTTCATTCAATTATAGTTTTATTGGAAATGAATTTTTATTTTAAAAAGCTGTAAGAACAATCCCGCATTGGCATATCCAATATAAATCCTTCACAAGTTGCAGAACAGTACAAGAATTAAAGACTCTTTCAGATACAAATGAAATAAGGATTTGTACAATAAGGGTCAAGGAGAACACTGAAGCTATCTATTTTAAATTACAGTTCTCTTTTCTGATACAAACTAGGATTACAAAACATAACATGTGTTTAGCAATCTGGAAAGCCTGCATGTAAGATAGGGAAATGACAGTTTAAACAGAAGCAGAAGTTTCATGGAACATCTGCTGAGCTAGGTGGTGAATGTGTCAGCTACCATGAGAAACTGTTATACCTTTGCTACTTTGGAGGCCCCTCTTCTTTGCCTCACACTTTTTAGTATTTATTATTAGATGACAGCTTAACAACAGCAATAGGGTAAGCAAGAGCCTTTGAACATGCTAAACAAAAGAAACTGAACATTTTCCTGCCTCTTTAAGGCCCAAACACTCTCTTCAGCCATAATTTCTAACCGGATAGGAAATCGATTTTCAGGCTGAGGTGTTATAAGACCAATCCCCATATTCTTTCAAGATTTTGGCTTCTTCCTTCTCCTCTAGCCTCTCCTGAAACCTTACATACCCACTTGTCAGGCAATCGGCTCCTCTGTATTTTTGGGAGGAGACGTGCACTTCAGCCCTTTTAGTGAAATACAGGGGTGGTTGGATGTTTGGGGCAATGATCCTCTGCTTTCCAGAGTCAGCGTAGGATCCCTTCATCCCATGACTGTATACAGCATGCACGCACACGGATACTTTTCTAAAGTGATTGTCTCTCTTTGGTTGTTTATCTATGGCAGCAGTGATGCTAGACACACTGATTGGAAGGTCAGTTAATGACAGCCCCTTATTTTCAATTCTTCATAACTCCCTGATTTAATTACAGTTGTGTCCCTTCATGGTCTCCTAATCTAAGCATATGGGTCCAGTTCTTAATTGTCCTGCACCTTGTGCGATCAGTTACACTGGTGCACAGTGCTATCAAATCAGAGTGGTAAAGACTGACACCTACTCTGCACCACAGCACTTGGTAAAACAAGATATAGGGCAATGCAGGCTCAGTTTCCTGACAAAGATGAAAGGGAAGACTGTTGGAAAATGTGCCCTCTTCTTTTTGACATTGCCAATTCTTCCTTTACCTTTCAAAGTCTGAATAGTATCAGATTGTCAGGTCTTCTAAAAGTATATCCATGAGATCAGTTAGAGCAGGAGAAAAAGCCTAAATCCTTTTTTCTGGCAATACTTATCTCACCATCACATTGGCCATTATGGCTGCATTCATGTCCATTTTGTGCTTAGTTCCCATAAACATTCTAGCAAATGAACTTTCTGGCTGACATTCTGCTATGAAACAACCCATTTTAAGTGACCATTAGAGAATCTTGAATTTATTGGAGCTAGAAACTCGAATCACATTTAGCCAATTTAGGAGACAAACAATACAATATGACCTGTGCCCAGTCAAAACTAACTAATGCAACTATAATTGCAAAGCTTGAATACTTGACCATTCACAATGAGCACTCATGAACAATCTCTAGATCAGGGCTCCAGTCTCGCAAAAACTTATTCACATGGTTGACTTTACACACTGAGCAGTCCCATTGAATTCATTTAGGCTCCTGATAGGGTGTAAAGATAATTCAATGGATAATTTCTCTAAATGATTCTTAGGTCTTGATCCCACGAAGATATACATATGGCCTCAACTTTATGCCAGGAGAATAGTCCCACTGATGTCACAAGGGCTTTTCACAGTGTGTAGAGTAAACCACGTGCATACGTCCGTCGGGAACTGGGGCCCAACAATTCATATCAATTGTTCCGTGAGTAATCTGAAATATGAGGAAATCTTAAAAATGCCTGAGGACATTTCCCAAACAGAAAGAGGAGCTGCAACTATACAATTGTTTACTAGAAATAATCACTCAGCCCTGTGAAAATACTATATATCAGGCTAGATTTAACACACCTTGGGAATCAAACCTTAAAATAAAAATGAGCAAAATCCAGGACTACTGTAAGGCACAAACTGGGAGACCATCCAAAGTGTGAAGTAGCCAAACATGTCTGACTTCATCATCATGTTCATGCTTTTTAGGAACCATTGAGCTGCCCAAACCAGCATGAGAGTCAAAATGTCAGGAGAGAAGTAATTTGCTAGAACCACAAAATATTACTTTGAAAGCCAATTTTCTTTACCTTCTTTGTAAAATCACATTCTGTAAGCAGGTTGCTGATTGGGCAATTCATTCAGAGTGAACACTTCCCCATGAGAGAAAGCATCTGCAGCTTAACATCACAGAGTGTCTGCTGGGAGGATAGAGCCAGCAGGCTGGGCTGCACCATGCTATCCTTCCAGAGGAAACTAAGAAGAGAATTTGAGAACATGTCTGTGTAGCAATGGTAGCTGAAACATGGGTTCTGCTGCACCCACAGAAATCATGGAGGGATGCAAAGACAAGCAAACACGCATTTCTCCCATCCCAGTGAGGGGCAGAAGTGGTGTATTGCAGTGTAGAAATATCCCTAGAGGTCCCAGCTGAGGTCACGATAGGCACTACAGAGAGATACCCTCTGCCCGGAAGAATTTCCAGTCTAAAGAGACACAGTAGTCATGAAGTCGAAGGAGAAAGAGATGAAAAATGACTTACCCAAAGTCACACAGAATATGAAGAGCAGAGCCACAAACAGACATCAGCTCTTCTGACTTCCAGTCCAGTGCCCTATTCACTAGATCACAGGTGCTGTCAGCTATGTACTGTTGATTAGATTTATTGTCGTTAAATGTTCAGTAAATCAAGGGAGGACAGCATTCAATATACTTTTACCTAGCATGGTGGAGGACTAGAAAAATAACTGTATGTCTAAGACTAAATTATGGAGCTGTCCAGTATTATACACTGGCAACATAGGTCGACTTAAGAAGGCTTAAGTCAACCTAAACAAAGCCACATCCACACTGGGCTTTTATTAAGTTGACTTAAACATTTCCTTAAATCGACTTAAGGAAAGCTTAAGTCAATTTAATAACACCTCATTTTAGGTGGACTTAAGCCTTAAATCGACTCCTTAAGTCAAATTAAAGCTAGTGTGGATGGGGATTAGCACCTAAATTGACCTTATTAAGTCGACTTAAAGTGTTAAGTTGACTTAATAAGGTCGACTTTAAGTTGACTTAAAGTCAACCTTATTAAGACAACTTAACAAAGTCGACTTAACTTTTTTAGTGTAGACATAACCCAGGAGATTATATAAGGACCAATAAAGTGAGGCTTCTCCAGTAGGTGATATGGGGGAGGACAGAGGAGGATTCCTTGGTGGACGTTCCTGGAGGGAGATAAGAGGCTTTTCGCTACATAAAAAATTACAAATATTAAAGTTTCGTTGCAGAAAGCATTAAAAGTTTCAAGTTAGACAAAACTGGTTAGACAAAACCCTGGCTGGGATGATTTAGTGGGAGTGGTCCTGCTTTTAGCATGAGGTTGGACTAGATGACCTCATGAGGACCCTTCCAACCCTAATATTCTATGATTCTAAGTCTTTAATGCAGGACTTAGCTTTCCCCTGTCCTCCCACAAGATCCCTTGTTTCTCTCTTTTTATCTTCTCCTGTCACCGCTTCTCTATCCTGCCCTCCCAACCAGCTCCATATGTCTCCGGCCACCTGCCCTCCCCCTTTTGATGATTCTCTATATAGTCTCCTTCAGGACTGCTGCCTGACCATGTGTCTCCTTAATCTCTGAACCTTTCCTTCTGGTTCAGCACCGTCTAGCATCAGCAGTCAGTCCATTTATATTTCCAAATGATGGTCTGTGTACACCTGAAAACTGCTCTTTCCCAGTGCGTCCCACACTGCAGCTAAGGTAATAGGAAAAGATAAAAGAATAAAGAACAAAATCCAGCATCCTGCTGTTTTAAGGCACAGCCAGCTCTCTGAAGAGCATTTCTCTGCTTTGGCTCAATGTACCAGCACTTCCTTCAGGCTGATTAAAAATAAAGAGCAACTTGGTAAACAACAAGTACTTCTGCTGGGGGAAATAAAAACCAGGCCTTAATTTGCAAAGCCTGTTATAAGCAAGACTGTCAGTTTCTCCATTCCTTTATGCAGTCTGTGCCTGAGAACTTCCTGAGCCTGTATTTCTCCTTTTTACAACCCTGCCCAGTCTACAATAACAAGGGAGTACAAATACCTCATTTCATGCTCATTTATATCATACATCTTTGTTAGTCCCCTATTAGCCCTTTGAGAAACACTGTGCCACTTGTCCTCAGACAGTCCTGCAAAATTAAGTTTTTCTTGGCCAAACCATTTGGGAAACAAGATGAGCCAATGACAGGGGGAAACCCCCCAGAAACATTACAAAAAGTCAACAAGAGGCAAACTTACAAAAAGCCGCTTCATGGTGAAATCATTGTCCATTGAAGTCAATGGCAAAACTACCCTGGATTTCAACAGGGTCAGGATTTTATCCCACAACTTTAAAAATTCTTTTTATAATTCACCCCACCTCCAGCCCCCCCCAAAACCTTTTCAGAAAAATTCTATTCTGGGAAAAAAATGGAATATGTAATTTCTAGGAATTATTTTCTTTTGACAGAATTGAATATTGGGGTCACAATGGGAAATTAGGTTGAGCCATAACTACAGAACTAACATGGTCATTTCATAATCTTTAATAATTATACACAATTAAAATGTGAAAGCAGTTGAATTCTCAGGACCTAATTCTCAGTTAACTAAAGTCTCTTTATACTGTTCCGGCAGCATAAATTTATGCTCACACTGCCCCGGCAGTATAACATGTAGGGCCTTGGTGCAAATAAGGATCAAGCCCTAATTATTTTAAAATACACAGTCTAGTAATAGATCCCTTTGAACTCAATCGTGTAGAAATATTTAATATAGCAAGAAACCCAAGCCAGTGACACTGTGTTAAAAAGGAGGGCTAATAGATCCAGCAAGCATAATACAACATGTATTTTAGAAGGAACTTACAATGACAACTAAATAGTAAGCTCAAAAAAGGACAGATGGAACTAAGACAATTGTAGGGATAACTGAGACAAACTGTATGACTGACAATTCCCTAAACAACTGGAAATGATGGTTAGTGCTTCTCAGATGCCATTTTTGGACAGGTGGATTTTTTGTTCCTTTGCCTTCCTTTTAAAATGAAAAAAGCAAAATAGCAAAAGCCAGCTTTTTCCTAAGTTTGTTTGGTGCCTTTGCTAAGCCGTGTTGCAGTTACAGAGGTGGGGAGGTTCACAGTCTTTGAAGCATAAAATCACATCCTCGAAAAGTTTTTGAAATCAACAACAACAATAAAGGTTCTTAAAACATATAATCACATATAAAATCATATGGCATCTGCTGACAATATATGTTCAGGAGTCTGCATCCTGGAAAGGACTGCACATGAAGAGGCTTCTGTCACCAGATGGCATAGGCTCTCATGTGTATGATAACACTGGTTAGGCTTTGAGCTGCTATATGTACTGACTTCTGAGGAAAAAGGTCTGCAGAACAGGGATAATGTCTCTGTTGTTGTTTTAATACTTAAAGGGAATGAATGGAAAGTTTAGAACGAGTACTGTGATACGTATATCCTCAGCCGGATGACGGAGCTTCCTCTGAAGTTGATGACAGTGTTGACAGTGATCATTTCCAAGTCCAACTGAATGACACGTGGCCCTTTCACGGGACGGGTCATCACTAGAGTTGCACTGATAGGTCCTGTTTGCTGTGTGCAAAACAGAGGGAAGCAGGTGAGATTTCCATTGATGATAATGACATTTATGACCTTGGATTATACCCTTTACGTTTGAGTTTCTAAAAATTCAACATGCTGCTTCCTTTGCCCATCCGTCCATTTAGGTGAGGTGGGTGAGTGTCATTAGTCCTCTTTTAAAGATGGAATGATTTGGGCACAGAGTAATTAAGTGATGATCAAAAGTCAATGTCACCAGCGAGTCACCGTCATAGCTGGGAATTAAAGCCAGGTTTCCTGACACCTAGTTCAATGCCTCATGCATTGTACCTCATTGAGGTGGTGAGTACTTGGGTGAGGCACCTGCAAAGGAAACCCAGGTGCTGGTGATTTCATAGGTATCACTATTTTCTCTAAAGGTCTGTCCACAGCAAGTGGAGATGTGACCATGTGCGGGCAGCTAACTGAGCTAACTGTAATTTAGCTAGTATGGGTAACAATATTAGTGGAGATGTTAATAGCAATGAAGTCTGAGCTTCAGTGGGGCTAGTAGAAGTCCATGTGCAAGCTCGTTAGGGACTCTGGATACATATTTTGGTTGCTCACCTGTGATGAAGTCTGCTGCCTTGTTTTCTTACTTATTGCTACCCATGTTAGCTTAGTTTTACTCCTTCATCTGCTGTGTAGACATACCTTGGCGCTACTGAACCAAGGCTGTAATACAGTAGTTGAGAACACTGTGCTCCTGTGCTTGCCATAATCTGACTGATGTACAAAACAGAGGGAATTAAAGACCCACCTCACACACTGTGAAGTTATTAAATTGGCAGTTACATTCTGCCTACCTAAATGTCTCCTACAGCCCACTTTCAACTGAAAGAGTTGCTTCGCATTTCCTGATCTCAACTGTTGTGTGGTTACAGGCACCGTTAAGAACTACTGCACTTCACTTCAGAAATAGCTGCATTTCAATGGTATAGGAAATGTCACTCAGTGCCGTTATTCTATCCATTTGAAAAGCATGTGGGGATCCTTGCAGATAAAAGCTGTTATTGGACATATAAATCCATCATTATTATCCAGAGGAAAAAGCGGGGACATGGATTCAAGAGGTGCTGACATGTTGGGCTAGAGAGTCTTTTCCTGTTTCCGTTAGTTCTTAAGCTCCATGAAGTTTATTTTGGTTTGATGCAGAGAAAATATATCCATTTAAAGAGAAGTTGTGGAGTGATTTTAAGTACCAAAGTTTAAATTGTATTTAAAAAGAGTGTTACAAAAACTTCATATGTCTAGAAAAACATTCATGAATATTTTTCCAGTTTCAATGGAAACAGGGTTGGTTTTTTTCATTTGCCTAAGTATATATTGCAAAATCAGACCCTTTGGAGACACTCCTTTGAATGTATTCGACATGAAGGTTAAAGCAATGCTGGATAAGATTTTCAGGTGTCCTCAGCACCCAAAATCAGCTCATCCCTCAAGCACTTCTGAAAATCTGGCTTTCATTTAGGTACCTAAATGGGAGCTGAATGCTTGTTAATCTAGTCAGAATGGTGGGTTCTCAACACTTGAACATGTGGCCCCCTGTGTTGCTAAACTGAGCAGCAATTCACCATCTAGCAGAACTTCACACACACAGTCTGGGGCCTGTTCCATTAGGTGACCGGATGTCCTAATTTTACAGGGACAGTCCCGATATTCAGGGCTTTTTCTTATATAAGTGCCTATTAACCCTCTACCCCTCCAATATTTCACACTTGCTATCTGGTCACCTTATTTTATTGAGGCACATAATATTAGACAGAGCACATGGGTTAGCTTCTGCTAGGTTTTAAAAAAGTACCACAAAAGTTTGAGCTGGCATTGGGACAATCCACCAGAGATGGGCAGCTTGGGCGTTAGTTCAACAACGAACTTGACTGATGGCACCTCAAACAATAGAGCTGTATCTGTCTGCCTATGCTACCTTCATCCCCCACACCTGCAACCTCTGGCCCTTTAATCTGTTTTCAAAACAAAGAAACAGGCACCACCTACTGGTTATAATCTAGACACTCTGAAAATGTTCCATTACCAGTAAAAGGAAAAAAATGCAGAATGTCCAGTAAATGAAAGGCCTTGGGTACTTTATGGGATAAATGAAAGACAGGAATCAGATTTGAATAATGGCATTTGTCCCTGGACTCCGGACAACTGACTGATCAACCCAGATAGATGAAAACATCTGGGACAAGTACAACTTTGTAACATCCTGCGGACAGGGTGGAAACGATCATCTCTGGACCTGCCTGGAACCTTAAGACAAAGCTGGTGCCATTTCAAACGTCAAAATCTGATGTTCCCAAGAAGAATGTGAACTGGGAAATACCAGAATCTGTTTTATTATTATTTCCTATGATGTGCTGAAAGTGTTGTTATATGTGTTCCAGTGGATGTTTCTTGAGGTGATTATCAGGGTTAGGTTCTGCTTGTGGTTAACACCCAAGCTTCGAGTCCAGCCAACCTCGATGCTTCTTGTTCTAAGAATGTCAGCTGTACAAAGTCTAGCCAATGGAAATGGGGAGTCAGCTGAAAATTTTGTGGAAAAATTGGACTATTTTTGAAAATCCAAAATCCTGAAAACTGAACATTTTTCAGTTTTTAGCCAAAAATGTTTGTGTTTTGACTGTACATTTTTGGGGTTCGGATTTTCTGTTTCCTGGTGAAAAATCAAGACGTCTCGAAGAAAGCAGACACTTTCTGCAAAAACTTCATTTTAATAGAAAATTCAATTTTTCAGTTTAAAAACCCTGGCAATTTTAAACCAGCCTCCCTCTTCAGCTATTTCATGACATGAGGTCACAGACCTCACTAAGCCCTATTGCCACATATGGAATAGCACATGTGGGGCACGCTTAGCCAGCTTGGTGAATTCCTAACACTGCCACTATAGAGTAGCTTTCATTAGGGTATGGCATCTTACTGCAGAACCAGCATCCACTTCCATTCTGGATTTGAGCAGTCCGCTGTGATTATGGATCAGTACATTACACTGCATGGCTATGGATGTACAGAGACAGACACACATCAGCCCTGTGTGAGAACTTGCTCTGAAATTTTAAATAGCATACATTTAAAAACATAGTACAGCTGTCAGAGAAGGTTGTGGCAAGCTATAAGATTCTGATAGGACTCAATACAGACTTACACGCATGTAGAATTCTCGGCCCTCGTTCCCTGATTTGATCTGGAAGATGTAATAGGCACCAGGGTAGCGAGTTGTTGCTTGCATTTGGAAGATGTCAGAAGGCACAGACCGTCCTGACACCACATCCATGTCTCTGTATAAGATGGTGAATGGTTGATCTCTGCAACCGGGGTTTTCAGCTGGACACATGCAGCGACTAATGCAAACAGAATTATCATCAGTGTCATGCAAATTCTGCAACACCTACTTCACTGCATGTTGCTAGGACAGGAAAAAATAATGGACTACAAAAAATAACTGGCTTAAAGCACTAGTACAACTTTCATTTCCTTTGCTTGCATTCAGAGCTCTCTATTGCTCCATCTTGCCTTTATCTCTGCTGTCATCTTCCTCCTGCTCTCTGGGCTCTGCCAAAGCTGCTCTTTAGATGGCAACCTCTGTCTCCTCTAGTCACCCAAGAATGTGCACTTTCTTTCTGGCAGCTCTTCAGCTATGGAATAGCTTCCCAGTGCATGTTGCTAGTAGGAATTTAACCTATAAGCTCTTCAAGATAGCGACCTGTTAGTTATTGGCCCGGCTCACTTATAGTGCAGCACCACGAACACCAGTGGTGCTATAAATAATACATTACTTTCTTTTAACAGGGTCTGTGTCCAATACTTCCTGGGCACAGGCCATAGATTAAATACAGCCAGACAGTAAATCTAAAAACCGGCCAAAGCCACAACAGCCAATTCTTCTAAAGCCTGGGTCTGGTGTTTGTGTCCAGGCACATCTCTATTTAAATCACAGTCCACAACAGATGGTCTAAATAGCTCCCTCCCATAACCACCCCACGTTTAAGGATGAGCAAAGTTGAGCAAATACTTGACCAAAGAGATGTTTTGCAGTGAGGGCCCAAAAAAAGGTAAGTTTTGTTTTAAATGTTATATTCTAGTTCAAAGATGGCTAATTTCCCAATGAAGCCAACTGGAAGCAAATGATGAAAATCTCTCAGTAGTCATCACATTATTTAAAAGTGTATCATTAATCACAACACTGTACAGCTCTTTATGATTACAGTATCAAATGCCCATGTGAGGGGTATCCTCCCCCATTTGACCTGAAGGGTTTAAGGCAGGCCAGAGAGGCCAATTAGACTAGTAGGTAGCAAACTGGGAGGGAACTGGGGAGGGGAATTAGGATTGCAAGAGAAGTCTTAATTAGAAGAAGCTCACCTTTGTAGGAACAGGTGGGACCTATATAAACCAGGAAGCTCCCAACAGAAGGTGCAGCTGGGAAAGGCTGTAGTGCAGTGCTTCTCGACTTTTAGTGGACTGGGGAACACCTAAAGTTATTAATTACTTTATGTGGAACACCTGATGAAAACTTTCATGAAAAAGCTGGTATATACCATCTATAATGTCCATAATATCTGCATACTACACATTTCTGGGAAAATGATTCCAGAAACTGAATTAAATACAATTTTAAGAATATAATGTGCATTTATTTCTAAAAAACAGATACATGATTATTCATGCTACTGAAAATTATATTACTCAAGTTTTAATGAGAATTTTGGGCCTGCATGTTTGAACAAAGTTCATTTGTCCTTGGAGTAAGGTTCGTTAAAGAAAGTCTTGCCATGGAAGTTTATGTTCAAGCAATTTTGATACCAGCAGTAGCAGCAATAGGAAACGTAAAATGCCCTAGCTACAGCGAAGGAACAAGGCGGTGGCAGAAGATGCCAACGTGTGCCTGGAAGCTTTGCTCTGGCTGGGGCATTTTATGTCTCCCAGGCACACCTCAGCTTGCTGCATTACTCTTTACCCTCTGCCCACTCAGCCCCCTCACCCTCCAATGGGGAGGGGCTGGGATTGCAGAACACCTTCACTATGTCCGCAGAGCACCAGTGTTCCCCGGAACACCAGCTGAGAAACACTGCTGTAGTGATCCCTTCAGAATAGGGAGGGGTGTCTGGAGGTTGCAAAAAGGGGCCCCTGAAGTTGTTCTCTAGGAGAAGGGAGCAGTGAAGCTGGCAGACCCAAAGAAGGAAAAGAAAGCTGGAACGGTAGGACAGGGTTTGGCAAAATGCAGCAAGATACAGGGGAGGAACAGAGCTTGACTGCTGAGCTGGAACCTTGAGTAGAGCCCAGGTTCTCTAAGCAGCCACTGAGGAAGTGGCACTGGAGGGGCAGTGCATAGGAAGACTGCCTGGACCTCGTTGGCAGAAGAAACTTCCCCTCCATCCCCAGAAGGGAAACCATGTAGTGACTAGCCAAAGGACTTGGTCACAAAGAGACCGCAGCAACTCCTGTAGCAAGAGAGGGCCTGCAGACAGAGACAGAGATGGAGGGACAGCTTGCAACTGTGGAGAGAGGGGTTGACCTGGAGAGCTATTCTCCAGTATGGCCAGAAGAAGGTGCCATACCTGTAGTGAGTAGTGCAAACTGTCACAACCCACACAAAGTGAAAGTTAACCATAGGTTTCAGGGCTTGTGGCCTGTGCCATGAACTGAGCATATCCATTCCACATCTCTGAGCCACTCCTTTACCCCATATGCTCTCCTGCATTACTTGGACTCCTCTTTCTCCATAGAAGCAGCTGTACCAGAGTGAACCTGGGATCCCTTCCCTGCTGGAGACAGCACGAGGAAGGTGTGGGTATATGGGTTCCTTCCCTGATTGGGCAACAGTGGAGGAAAGAGGCAACCCAGCCTGCCTCTCTTGGCCTGGTGCAAAAGCCATGGCGTGGAAATGTGGGAGACGGGGAGGGAGTGTTTGCAGGGGAGAACAGAGATGATGCCACTTTCCTTTCCCCCATGTATGTTACTGCAGAAGAAGGTGCCCAATATTCCAGACTCTGGTTTTTATCTGGCAGCATTTCTGAGATTCAGAGAGGAAAGGTTCCTTTGAGGACAGACCCTTATTCACCAAGGGATCATAGAAAAACTATATTTTTGAAAGTCTAGTTCCTCAACAAATCTCAAAGTCATCACATTGGCTATTCAAAAACATAGTGTTTGAACAATGTCTTACACTAAAAAAGGTTGTCATGTAGGGGTGTACTGCCCCCCAATAGCTGTCCCACAGCACAACTTGGTGGGGTGAAGGATGACAAAGGGGCAGAACCCCAGCCACCAATTTTCCAACACCCATGCCCTCTCCACTGCTCCTGGTCCTCCTCCCCATGTTCCATAGCTCTGCACCAGAAAAAGTTACAGGACTCTGGAAATGTTATGAACTAGTCATGTTAGAAGAGCTGCATATTAGGAACCTCTTCACAGTGTTTTAGCCAAACACAAGTATTGGGCTCAATAGCAAGGTACCTGAGTTGTAATCTTGTGCCCCGTGTGCCCAACGCCAGGGACGCCACTGGTTGTAATAGACAGGAAGTCAGAGTCGATGATCTAATGGTCCCTCCAGCCTTAAAGTCTGTGGCTATTAAAAGACCCAACTTGCTTTCCTTTGAACACATTAATTCCCATTGTTTAAGGTGATGATATTATCCAACTGCTTCCTAGAGTCTTTCATCTTCCCTCCATTTAATTAATGCTAATTTTCGTGACAGTCCTTGTAAAGTAAAATCAGTCTGTGTATGGATTTTTGAGCACTTTTAAGTAGGGATCTTAAAGTAGGCATTTTGATCTCAAGGAAAAACTTCCAAAAACATCTCTAGCAGAATACAGGCAGAGAACAAGGAACTTGCACACAACACATTCACTGAAAGTGATTAGACTCTCAGTGAGTGGGTGTTGCTCAGGTTCAGTGACCAGAGCATGTCGCTTCGAACCACCCAGTTACTGTAACTGGTGATAACACACAAAGGGTTTCAGCCAATCTAGTCCTGCCGCACATTTGTATGTTGTTCTCTTTGGCTCTAGCTACCAACACACCACTTGAAATTTTATGCTTAATGTAAAGTAACTTCCCAAAGGGGCAGCAGGTGCTGTACACTGATTGAAATAAATACCCAATGGCTGAGATAAGGCTGGGGAGAACTACAGGCATAATTTGAGTCCTGGTTATGTGCAAAAATGCTGGGTTGTTAAGTAGGGGGATTGTATCTTGGGAACCCCTTGCACGCAGGACCCCAAATGTGGACCACTAATATTACTTAAGATTTCATGAGGCAAAGGCAATTTCAAGACAGTCTGAATCAGCATATAGCTTTTACAGCTCTTAGAAGAATTATGTTTTAAATAAGTGACTCAGCCTTAATTCTAGCGGAGCAGCCTTTCCCCCATAGTATGTTGTGTTATGTTTTCAACGCACTGTACAAACATTAACCAGTCAATCCTCACAGCCCCTTAATGAGCTAGGTGAGGGAGTACTTTTATTAACAAAATGGGTTGTATTTGATCAAGCATGTTTAAAGGCCAGTGGCAATGGAGTAACCAACTTTCTTTTTTTTTTTTTTTTGGTGCTGCATAAGGTCTTCTCTCCTGCACCTCATTCTGTTGAGGGCTTTTCTAGCTTAACTTCCCACACAACTGAATTTCATGCCAGCTGGTGACCTGGCAAGTAACTGCAATGTATCATTTTTATAAAGCTTGCTAATAGGATACGCAACAACAGCATATGTGTAGCACTTCAGGCGTACTTTGCCGTCATGTAGCAGAAGTGCAGTTCATTTGGCTAGCACTGAGCGATATGCCTCTTACAGATTTACTGCCTTCCACTTCGGGGCTTCCGCTACTCACTTGTCATTGATCTGGATATAAGGATCCTCACACTTTACTGGGTCTAGACATTTGTATCCTCCTTGGATATTGAAACAGGTTTGCTGCGTAGTACAAGTGTTGTTTCTAGTCTCACATTCATTGATATCTGAAACACAAAAATGAGAGGGACGATAATACAAGGAAAAATCTACAAGTGTGGCCTCGTGGTTGGAGCACTGAACTGGGATTCAGGAGACC
Source organism: Pelusios castaneus (assembly GCA_007922175.1). Lineage (NCBI taxonomy): Eukaryota > Metazoa > Chordata > Testudines > Pelomedusidae > Pelusios > Pelusios castaneus. The sequence continues at coordinate 1,376,096 of ML685899.1, forward strand.
TGGCTCGGTCAGTGACTGGCTGGATGACCTTTAGCTAGTTATGTCCCCCCTCTGTACCTGAGTTTACCCATCTGTAATATGCGGGTTATGAAACTGACCTCTTTTTGAGATTGATGGATGAGAACATCTATAGAACAACTGACATTATTTATTGTTTGAATTTTGTCACAATAAAACATTGCCCATATTAATAGATTGCACTGAAGTACCACCAAACAAAATACAACTTTGCTCCACCTGTATTAGAAGACTACTTCTGATAACTCTCCTGGTAATAATGAGTTCTTGAGATGTTCTCTTATGAGTAGGGCTGATTATGTTGCACATGTGCCCAGGGCCAGAGATTTTTCACTAGCAATGTCTGGACTGCACGTGTCCTCGCTCTCCTCATGCTCCACAGGGGCACTGCCAGACCACCACCATCTTAGTTCCCTCTCTGCCATCAGTTCCAGGTTGGTGAAAACCAGGCAGCAGGGAAGTAGTATAGGTAGTGCACTGCACAGCTCAAAGATCCCAGCTTATTGCAAGGTAAGGAACCTATCCTGCTCCTCTGAGTGACTGTCCCAATGTGTAATGCACTTCAGTTAATTCACAAGCAGTGTCTCTTTCAAATAGGCTGGTGTATGGAGTCCTATGGCACAACAGATTGCATCCAAAGAGACAGCAGCAATAGCTGCTCGCACCAGTACATAGTCTAGCAAAGGTGTGAATGAACTCCAGGTTGCTGCTCTGCACATGTCAGCAATCGGAATGTCTCTAAAGGAAGCTACTGATGCTTCCTGAGCCCCACTTGAGTAGGTTTATATGCTGCCCTCAAGGGACATATTATTCAACTCACACCAGACTATGATGCACCCTGAGATCCATTTTGACAACTTCTGGGAGGAGATGGCTTCTTCTTTCACATGTTCCATGAATGAGACTGTCTAGAACTTTAATAATAATTTCATTCTTTTTAAGTAGAAGGCACTAGCCCTACACACACACTCTGAGTAACACACCGCTTCTTCCCTGCTCGCATGAGGTTTAGAGTAAAACACAGATGGATGGATAGTCTCATTGATGTAAAAGTATATCATCACCTTAGGGATGAACTTAGGATTCAGCCTTGTGCATACAGCTTTCCACAAGGACCCTCTATGCAGGAGGGCCAACCAAGCACAACTCTGGCTCCCCAGTTCATCTGGCCAATGTGACAGGAACCTGGAGGGCTGCACCGGAGGTCGCATCGTGCGCCAGCTGGCCTTCCGGCAGGACTGGAGCAGAAGCGCAGGCTCTGGTCCCCACAGTGCCAGCCCAGGTGGGGACCCCCACAGTGGTGGGGTGCTGTGGCCCCAGTGGGGAGGGGGGGCAATGATGGGGCAGCCCAGGGCCCTGAGGCTCCTCAATCCAGGCCTGGGCACTGCACAAATATAAAAGGAATCCTAGCATCTGTCCCAAGGTGCTTGCAATTTAAAAAGTTAAACAAACAGACAACGGGGAGAGGAGAAGAGTACAATGTGCCCACATACTGATAATGGAAAGTTTTCTAGAATTAGTCTTGGATATAGACTGTCCTCATGTACCCCTTGCCATTATTAGCCAGCATGTAAATGAAACATTCACAATGCATGGCACTGATCCAGTGTTTCAGCATGGGGTTGGGGACATTCTGCTACCGGAAATGACATCTTGTGGTAAAGAGGGGGTTGCGCATAAAAAATTCAAATGACACCTGTCTCCACAAATGCTGCTGCTGAAGCTATTAAAAAAATATTTTTTAAATCTCCATATTGATCAATGCTGCATAACACTTTAACCCTGCAGGATTTCTTTTTCAGTGAACTGATTGTATAGAGGGTGCATATTTAAAGGAAGAACAGACTATTCCTGTGTTCACAGCCTGCTCAAAACTGCTCTAGAAATAGCAGACAGAAAGCTGTATTCAAAGGGAGAAGCAAAAACAGCAGTGATGGTACAATCACGGCCGCAGCATAAGCAAAACATAGAGAACAATCCAGGGAGATACAGCAAAAAAAGAAAATGCTACTGGCAGAGTCATGGCAGTAAGCTGATATCTCTTTCTGATCCTATCACACAGGACACACCTACAGATGCAGGGCCAGTTCTCTCGGTTTGAGATTAGCTCTACTTTAACGAGCTAACTGCATTTCAAAAGCTCCAGAGGAAACTAAGGGTTTTGCTGCTGTCTTCAGTGGGAGCAATATTAGCCTGCTGTGCCACCCTTCCTCACACTAGTGAGCACTTACACATGCAAATAACCCCATTAATATCAGTGGCATTGCTCAAGGGAGTAAGCACTCACCAGCATAGCACAAGTGACCCCAGGCAGAATATTTCCCACCTTTTGCAATGCCAAGATCAAGCAAACCTCTCAAGTCTTGATTTTTAGCGAATTGACTTAATTTTCCTTCCAGAAATATGATCTATTTGCTCTTTGGTTGGGTTTTAGTTCACGGGTGGAATGTTCTTACCTTGGCAGCTTCTGTTGTCATCAAGCAGAATATAGCCAGGAGGACAGGAGCAGTAGTAAGCGCCAGGCTCGTTCACGCATTGATGCTGGCAAAGGAACTCAGAAAAGCTGCACTCATCCATGTCTGCAGTGGCAGAATGAAGTTTAGAATCCTTTGTGTTAAAGTAAAAAGTACTTTCCCCTGAACAGAAATCCATCCTGACTACACTGTCTGTCACAACAAAAGTTTGTGGCGCTATAAGATCATAATGTTTGCTCTTCAGCTCAGTTTAATAGGCTAGATTCAACTTAGATATAAATCCACTGATTTTACTGAAGTTATACCAGGGTGAATATGGCTCATGGTAGCTAGGCATGAAAGTAATTTATTACCTTACTTGAAAAAGGGAAATTTTCTAATTTACTATGCCTCACCCATGTCAAGCTAGGCCTACAACTATTAGTTAATTTAATGAAACCCACTCTCAGAAGATCTTCCAGTAGGCAAGCCTGTCTAAAAGTGAGAGTGTCCTGAATGAAGACTGGCACGTTTCTATTCATTATGCCTGCTTTCTGCGTGTAATCAGTTGGAGTGACTGACTTTACTGATTGAAAACAACCTTCTAGTGTTTCTTACTCTTGTTAGCCCTGCAGAACCAATGCAGTTAAGAAACAGTGAACTGGAATTTATTCCTTTTATTGCATCATCAAGAAAATTGTTTTAAGTTCCAATCAGTTTCTTGTCACTTGGGGTATAGTTTGGCCCGCAGAAGCTTATTACAAGTGATGATGGAAGGAACTTGACCCTCAGATCCCCAGATAAAGCTTGTCTTAATTGTTTGCATTTTAAACTGATCACCACTCATGCCCTGGAGGGGCCCCTTTTTAAACACCTACCTTTTAGAAGTTAAAAAAACCCTCAAAAAGTATCCCCAGGCTACTAGGCCATTTTTATCCAGAGTCTTCTTGCAACTGAATATTGCTGATCATGGGAGTCCACGAGGTGAGGTGGCATAAAATAGGTTTCTCAGTATTTTTAAAAATAAAACCTGTTTTGTTAGTTCTGCTTGAAGACTGTAGCAAAACTACCCATTGCCTTCAGGAGTGCAGAGTCTGACCCATCAGTACAATTTCGTTGAAGCTCTTTGCTGTGTGTAATCAGTTCTGCTTTGCATCAGAGTATATACTCACCTTGGGGCCTGCTCCTTCATGCCTTGTGCATTCAAAAGCTCCTGTTGACTTCAGGGAGGGGTTTTGGCAGGAAAAGAACACAGGGTCAGGCTCATAATGACTTGTTGACAGTTCTCTGGGCCGCTATATAGGGGAACTAAATGATCTCCTGTAAAGAGCTGAATGTCTCACTTCCCACAGATGGCAGCTGATGGTGCAGTCATTCACCACCTTTTCAGCTGTAGCACTCTGTAGCAGAAATCTGTCCTCTGCTAGCATGTATGTACAAGGGGAGGATATGGGTGTAGAACAGAGGCCTTGCAAATAACAGTCTGTCTGTATCATCTGTTCTGTTTGGTCCTTCAGTGCATCCTACTGACAGGGCCGACCTTAGACCGTTGGCGGCCCTGGGCAAATTTATTTATGGCGCCCTCCCCCCCCAACTTCAAAACATTCCCGCCCCCTTCCCCCCCCCTCCCCCCCCCCCCCGTGGCCCCTTCCCCAATCCTCTGCTCCCCGCAGCCCCTTTCCCACCCGACTCTCACCTCCCCAAACCTCCGCGGGGCCTTCCCCGATCCTCGCTCACCCCCTTCCCCACTCCTCTGGCCCCCCCGCGGCCCTTTCCCAGCTCCTCTGCCCGCCCCTGCGGCCACTTCCCCCTCCTCTACCCGCCCCCATGGCTGCTTCCCCGCTCCTGTGCCCGCCCCTGCGGCCCCTTCCCAGCCCCCCTTACCTGGCCGGAGGCCCTGAGCTGCAGGGGTGGCCAGCAGAGCCACTCCTGAGCCAGGCCGCTCCCATCCTGAGCACGCTTTGTCTGAGCATGCTTAGGGCGGGAGATTTGAAACTCCCCAGCCTGGCCGCAGCAGAACAGGGCGGAACAAGCATTCTGCCTGAGTCTGCGGCTTTGCTGGGTCCCTTTTCCCCTGGGGGAAATTAGGCGGCCCCTAAAATCAGCGGCCCTAGGTGGCTACCTAGCTTGCCTACCGCTAAGGCCGGCCCTGCCTACTGAAATGTTACCTCATAACATTTTGATTAAGCTTTCTCAACAAGTCAAGAGGCATTGAACAAAAAGCTGGAGAGTAAAAGGATGTGTTGCTCTTAGTTTCTTTATTATCAGAAAACCTGTTTCTAATTGTCCATATGATCAACCATTCACTTATATCTCACTTCATAGGTAGTACTATCCATGGAATGTACATATGGTTCCATGATCCAGATGTTACAGACCGGATATAGCTCTTTAAACTAAGGCAGAGAAATAAAAGGAAGTGGGGGTGGGTCTTTTTATCTTCCCTGTCAGAGAGCAGTAAGTTTGAGTCTAGTTTATAAAGAGAGAAATTTGTTCTGGAAAGGAAGGCCTTGTATTCCCTCCAAAACAGTGATACCAGTCCAAGCAGAAATCCTGCATCCAACCCCGGCAGCAGCCAGCTCTCAGTTTTTAAGTCTTTATTCACTTATTTCCTAGGCATTCCAATATGGCTTAATATCACCTTGCTCAGTGCAGGTCTACTGGAATGCTGAGAGATCTCCAAATACTGGGGAAGCTAAGCAACCTTTCAAATCTTTGATTAAAACCAGACATGCTTATTTTTGTTCTTTTTCTCTTGATTTGCTAAGTCAACATAATTAACTGAATTCTGTGTTCAAGTGAGAAAGCAGAACCCCAGTGTTCCACATGGGATCATTTCTAACTAAGGGAGAAGTACATGTAAAGGCACCGCTCAAGGAAGATCACTATTAACCATTTCCTTATTCCTCTGCTCAGTTAATAAGAGAAACAAAGGCTTGAGTCTGATGTTCATAAGTTCTTATTCCCATCTCTGACGTACTGACTCCCCTTAACAAATCACTTCCGTTTTCAGCCTGATTTTTCCTATCTTTAAAATGGGGGTAACTAAATTTACCTACCTCAAAAGTGTTGCAGGGATGAGTAACCATCTCTAAAGTGCTTAAAAAGGGAGCAGATTCAAAATTCTTATTATTAAAGAGGCGTCATGGTCTCAAGTTATCAACAGGGAGTGTGAAAAAACAGACACTGCTTTACATCTTGTGTAATCTGTCTGAGGTCAGAATTTAGGCCAGTGAACATGTTCGAACAAGGCAGCATCTCACTGCCAGAAGAGGGACTCTTAAGCCCAGAATTTTGAGGGTATTTAGGGTTGATCCACTCAACATTGCAAAAGGCCTAAGCCCCATTTTCAAAAGTGACATAACATTTAGGACACTAAGCGCCATTGACTTGCACTAAGATTTAAGAGCCTAAGTGCCTAATTCACTTTTGAAATCAAGACTTAGACTCCTGAATGAATTAGGCATTGCAGTGCTGAGCAGAGTAATCCCTAAATACCTTTATAAATCTGGGCCTGAGTCCCTTGCATTATAATAACAAGGCTTGCATAGAATAATGGCATGGGAAGGGTTAACATACACTCTACCTCACATGTTTCGTTTTGTTTTGTTTTTTCTCTCAGACACAGACCTCTACATCTGTTTAGTGTAAATTAAAAAACAAATACTTTCCAGTGAGGCTTTTTTCCTTCCAAGAAAAATTGGCTGGATTCTCTCATTTAAGCAGACTGTGGGGACACTCACCAAAGAACTAAGCCTAACTATTCTTTTTTTCACTTAAGGAAGAAAAGCAACAAATGAAAACAAGGGGCCGGGGGGGGGGGGGAAGGGGGGAGGAGGGAGGAGAGAACTGTGCTATAACAATTTTCCCATAATACTTCTACGTGGTGGGTGGACTACTCCTATTTGATTCGCTTCAACAGTGCTCATTAGGATGTGTATACCGTTTCTTTAAATCCGTGGTTGGGAACCAGGCAGGTGGGGCTGGAAAACTTTCAGGCAAATTTTGCAATAAAGCAGGCTAAGAGAAATAGCACATGCTTAAGCACGTTTTGAATTAAAGTAGTTTATTTGTTGAATCAGGGCAAGATTAATTTTTCAGAATATTGCTATTTTCTTTAAGCCAATGATGTTCCTTGGTAAGTGTTAGAGAAAGAAACTCTTTTCTGTGGTTCTTTATCATTGTCGCAGAACAGTTCTACTGTGCAGAGTATTTCTTTAAAAACATTATGAGAAAAAACAAAAATGCCATCATTGATTTGTGTGTGTGTTTTCTTGCTTTTACCCTCCTGTTTAACTGAAAGTAAGAAGGGTAGAATTGCTCTACTGGATTGGATAGGTAGAGATAGCCTACTTCTAACAGAAGACCATACTTGAAACTTCAGAGGAAGTCATATATAAAAAAAGTAATTACAAAGAATGATTTAAATACAGTTAACCCCCTCCCCACCACAAATCACTGAGGATAATTACCACTGCAGCTAATTCCATCAGCTTCCAGTTCATAGCCAGGATCACAGCGACAGAGAAAAGAGCCATATGTGTTGACACAGTTTTGCACGCAAGGGTTCTGGCTCGTACATTCATTCACATCTATGGAAAACCAGTGTTCAGTTTATTAATGACTTCTCCCAAGGTACTGCCACATCTTCAAGCGTCTAACAAAGTGGGATTTTCTCCCACGAAAGCTCATGCAATAAACAGATTTATTAGTCTTTAAAAGTGCCACAGGACTCCTGGTTTGTTTTGCTTCTAATTAAACACTGTACAATCAAGCAGTAGAAAGAACTTTACAAGCACAGCAGTTTAGTTTAATTCTCTTGCAAATGTTTGACTGAATCACTATCATTTGTATTGGTATTGGTATTTAAGATAGAAGGGGTATGTCTATACTAGAAAAGTTAAGTCAACTCTGTTAAGTCGACTTAAGAAGGTCGACTTTAAGTTGACTTAAAGTCAATCTTCTTAAGTCGACTTAACTTTAAGTTGACTTAAATCTACTTAAAGTCGACTTTGTTAAGTTGACTTAAGAGTCGACACTGGCTTTAAGTCGACTTAATAAGCACTATTCCCCGTCCACACTGGCTTTAGTTGACTTTAGAAGTCGACCAAGGCTTAAGTCGACCTAATGAGGGGAAGTTATTAAGTCGATTTAAGGAAGCCCTTAAGTCGACTTAATAAAAAGCCAGTGTGGACGTGGCTTTGTTTAGGTCGACTTAAGCCTCCTTAAGTCGACCTAACTTGCAAGTGTAGACATAACCAAGAACTGTAATTTAAAAAGTGGCTGAAAACACAGGCCATGCTGTATGTAAAGCAATTTAGAACATCTCTCCTAATTGCTGTTGTTGAGGCACTAGACAGCATTGACTCAGATTAGAGAGCCTTATATCTAAGAAGTCTGCCAGCTCTTGAACACATTCCTAGTGGGGGAAGGGGGTCTCTTAGAACTGAGACTTCTTGGGGAAGAAGCTGCTTGATCTTTCTCTGATCAGAAAATAACAAAGACTGGGATAAGCTATTTACTGCAGATACTTCCCTGTTTATCCAGTAATTTTAGGATTCTTCAACTGATTTAATCAGAGCAAGATCAGGCCAAAAGCAGCAAAATAAATCTAGGGAATGATGTTATAATGAGGAAATGATCTTTATAGAATCCTGTGGTTACCACAAAACAAACTTTCCGCTTAGCACATGTGCAACTCCTGGAAGGTCTTTATCCCATTAACCGTGGGTTGTGTGAAAGGCTGCTTTGAAGTATTTTACTGTTCAAGAATAGAAATATAATTTAAATTACGGGGTTGCAGCTGCTCTGATCAAGCAAGGACCTTAAGCAAAATGGAGAGGAAGAATGATCTGATAGGGCATTAACCTGGGAGTTGGAAGACCTGGGTTCAGTTTCCTGCTCTGCCACAGACTTCCCATGTGACCTTGGGCAAATCACTTAATCTGTCTGTGTGTGTCCTCCACATGGAAACTAAAGCTAATGGCATCAACCTATCTCATAGGGTTGTTGTGAGTATAAATACATTAAAGATCAAGAGGTGCTCAGATACTATAGTGGTGGGAGCCATCTGACTACCTACAAGAACATCTACACTTCAGGCTGAGTGAGGAACAGAGCCAGCTAGCATGCTAGAAACAGTCTGGCTGTGGTAGGAGGGGCTAGCTGCCGTGAGTATGTACCTAACAACTTGGAATTGGGGCGGTAAGCTGCACACACCAAGGTGGATATGGTTTATTTTAGCATACTCACTCAGTCAGAACTAGCACAGCTATGTCTCCTCCAGCTCCAAGTCAGAATACCCTACACATGATGGCAGCAGAACTGTTCATGTTCTTGAAGCTACACACTAGCTTAAGTGCTTTCCTGAGTTAAGCCCAACTCTGGAGTCGTTATTGCCTCTATACAGTACCTTGGCATGATCTTCCATCATCATTAAGGGTAAAACCTGGATTGCATGTACAGGAGTAGGAACCAGGGACATTGGCACATAGTTGCTGACAGTAGCCATAGCGACATTCATCTATATCTAAAAATAAAAACGATGCAAAGTAGAGACAAGATTGTAGTTGTACTTACTATAGTAGCTCTAGGTAAACTCATGTAACCATGGGAGTAAATCTACAGATAACGAAGGAAGGGATACATAAATGATATTCTGATTCCAGAGCTCAAACTGCCAAAGTTGGTTTTCAGATGGAAGGCTGTTCAAGACCATCTCTCCCCAAAACAACACAGTAATACTTTTTAAAAAATAAATTGTTGAAATATAATTATGTGGTCTGACTGGCTCCATTATGTAAATGATTCTCCTCAATGCTACATTATCAAAAAGCCCAGGTTAGATTCCATTAGTAGCTACCCTTGATTGTGTCTATTAGCTAATAGAGAAGAGCACAAAATATTTTTGTAATGGCCATGAGTTAATTCTTGGTCACTTACACACAGATCAGGGCTACTCACATAGTAAAGTGAGCAGGATTTGGCCTCAAAAGCTGGTTTTAATCTTAGATGTGGCAATCTTTAAATATTTTTGTCATCCTGAAAATTATTTTTAAATGTGACTGTTTTCACTGGCATGTGAAGAAACTTTAAAATATAAGAAGAATTCATAGTGTCCCTAAAATAACATTCTTTGGTGAATATCAGCATTCACAACTGATGCATTTGACTGTCATGAGTAAGAGACAAGATTGAAAGATGCAAGCATAAAGTAAATTCACTCTCTGATGACACTGGAATCTAATAAATATAATTGTGAAACTTAGGAAGAGTTTTACTCCTTGCTTCAGAGTATAAATAAAACACCTGATAAATTGTCTCTTCTGTGGCTGTTCATTCTCTTTGGGATCAGCTGCCTTCTGATTTATGGGGATAGGGTTTTGGCTGCCCTTAAGACTTCATATCCTTCCAATAGTGATTCAAAGTTTATGACCCTGCTTAGAGTTTTCGTTATGGCTGATTCAAATAAGCTCTCACAGCTAATACTGCATTGATATTCAACATCCATCTCCAGTGACACCCCAAGCCTGTAGCGACAGCAGATGGGAAAGATGGCATTGGAAGACATTCCCTCTATGAGTGCTTCCTGTAAACAAGGTCATGGATGAATGGCTTACTGGAATAGCATCTCATTCCTCTCTCTATTTTTTTTTTTAATTGGAAAGTACTGCTGTGTTTGGAAAAAACTAATCATATATAAAAGTCTGTGGTGAACTGGAAAAATAATAACTCCAGTTTGATGAAAGCTTAACAGATTTGCACTTAGAGAAACAGACCTGAGCTACCACAAAACTCCAGCCCTAAGCTTCTCCAGTGGAATATTAAATGGTAACACTCAGCCAGTGAAACACGAAGGTAGACATAGAACAGCATTCAAACAAACTCTGCCTTGAGTGAGGGGATGATGCTTGGCTGAATGTACACTGGTGCTAAGAACCTGCTGCTTTAATGGATTTCAGTGGCATCATGGGTGCTGAGCACCTTGGAAAATCAGGCCATTCCAGAAACTTCTGAAAGTTGCATTTTCTGAGTTAGATTTTCTGCGCTGACTCTTCCTCCCCTTCCTCACAAGGGTAGATCCTATGAGACTGATTCTTTTCTCTGCCATACAATCTCACACTTGATGTGAATGGAGTTCCGCTGACATAAGCCAACATGGAAGAGTGGAGAATCAGACATGTCATCTTCCCTCTGTTTACTAGGGTGAGTAAGAAAGGCAGCGTTTGGCTTTATGGTGTCAGGTATATCAGCAGTATCTCGGGAAGCTCTGACATGTTTAATTATCAGAATACTGATACTTTCTGTTTTGTCTCTGTCACACACAAATGCACAAAGAGCAGTTTGTTGTTTGTCATTTATCATGTACTTTTCGGCACAATATAGGCTTTCTCTGTTGTCTTACTTTAACTTAGTTATGTTTCCAGTGAGGATTTTAAAGCAGAAATTAGGTATTAAAGACTTTTTTTATCCAACCAAATATTTGAATAGCTTGCATATATGGACGATTTTATATTACCATGAAGAACAGATCACATTGGGTACCAGCTACCTAGCTATATCCAGTTTATCTGGTTTAAGTTTATGGGTTTGTTGTGGGAATTTTGCCAAAAAGGGGGGCTCAGGAAACTAGGTTACATAGGATAAAAGTAATGGAAATATAATCTTTAAAAAAAATTAAGGCACCGATTTTCCCCTTTAAAGATTTTTCCATTTTAGTCCAATTCCAATGGCTATGTCTACACTTGGAAATTTAAGTCGACTTAGTGAGTCTACATTTAAATTTTAAGTCGACTTTGGGGGGAACTTACAAAGTCGACCTAGAACGTCCACACTGGATGCCTAGGTCAACTTCTAGGGGCTAGGGGGACCTAGGGCAGGTCCACGGGGGCAGGAGGGCTCAGCCTTTGCCCCATTGTACATAGGTACAATGGGGCAAAGGGGGTCAGGGACCCTGGCAGGGCATAGGGGCAGGGTGGGCATGCCAGGCTCTCCCTGAGCCCCCCCCCGCCCCGGCAGGGAGGGCATTGGTGCAGTCCTGGGGTAGCCCTAAGTTGATTTAGGGCTACGCCACATCTACACTGGCTTAATTCAACTTTAAAAAGTCGAATTAAGCCTAAAGTCGAGCTAAATCTAGGTTTCATTAAGTCGACTTTATTTTCCTTAAGTCGACTTAAGCAAGTTGCTTAAGTCGACTTAAGAAAACTGTAGTGTAGACGCAGGGTAAATTAAGTCGACTTAAGCAAGCTTAAGTCGACTTAATTTACAAGTGTAGACACAGCTAATGTGACCCAGATACCAGTGAAAGAGGTGTCACGTAAACACCCCTACACAGACGGTTTAACACTAATCCTGTGATGATTTACACACATTCTCTACTTTTAAGCACACAAATACTTCTGTTCTCCTCATGGCACCACTCAGCACTGAAAATTTAGGTACATGCTTAAGTCTATGAAGGATTAGGGCTACAGATGCAAGATAGAGACTTTGTTTTTGTAGAAACCCTTTTCCTTATTGGCTCCTCTTGCCACTACTGTGTAACTGCTGTGCTGGTGCCTACTGGCTAAATGTTAAATAGCAACAACAATTTGGTTAGCTATGCTGTTCTTACCGACACTGAACTACTCTACCAGCAAAGACTGCCTTTGTAAACTTAACCCAGCCCTCCAAATATTTTGAAAAGATCTTCTTTTGCCTTATGCCCAGTGGAACTGGATTCTCCAAGGCCTATGAAAAAGTACATTAAATTGGGAAGACTTTGATGGTTTTGGCAAAATGCAGGGGAGTTTTTTGTTAGCACGGATTTTCATGTTACATCTCTGCATTGCCTTCCAGTGATCTATCCCACTTTACTCATACTTACCTAAATGAAGTACTGGGATGCTACTGTCTCTTTAAAATAGTATAAACATATACTCTTATGCAAACTCGTCTCAGCAAGGGCAGGCTATGGGTCTCTGTTACTTACACCAAGCATCAAAGTGCTTTTATTCTGACTCAAGGCCAAATCCGGGTTCCTGCACATAGCTCATGTATTTGGGATGTGTGGAGGGGAACTAAAGGGGGTCATCACAACCCAGGATATGATACAGAACACCCACACAACCATATGCACAAGATTAGGCCAATGCATCCATATTATCACAGCTCACTTGCTAGCCCCAACTCCCCACCTCAAGAGTCATGCTGAGGAGACACACAGGAAGTGCATTGGCTTCCTGAATGTCCTATCTGTGCTGTCTTCTTCCCCAAGTCATAATGACACCGTTTCCATTGAATATAAGGTTTTCTGTGGCCTTTACTAAGACAAAGAATTTAGCACTATGCCTTCCATTTCCCAGGTCTCTAGGGATGCGTCTACACTTGTAAATTAAGTCGACTTAAGCTTGCTTAATTTACTCTGCGTCTACACTACACTTTCCTTAAGTCGACTTAAGCAAGCTGCTTAAGTCGACTTAAGGAAAATTAAGTCGACTTTGTTAAACCTTGTTTAAAGTCGACTTTAGGCTTAAGTCGACTTTCTAAAGTTGACTTAAGCCAGTGTAGACGTGGAGTAGCCCTAAGTCGACTCTAAGTCGACTTAGGGCTCTCCAGGACTCCCCCACTGCCCTCCCTGCCGGGGGGTGGCACAGGGAGAGCCTTGCATGCCCCCCTACAGGGCAGGGCAGAGCCCTGCCCACCCTGCCCCTATGCCCTGCCAGGGTCCCTGTTCCCCTTTGCCCCATTGTACCCAGACACAATGGGGCAAAGGCTGAGTCCCCGGCACTTGGCAAAGGGTGCCCCCCCCCGCCACCGTGGACCTGTCCAAGGTCCCCCTAGCCCCTACAGGTCAACCTAGGTGACCAGTGTGGACACTCTAGGTCGACTTTGTAGGGTCCCCCCTAAGTCGACTTAAAATTTAAGTGTGGACTTAAACTCACAACTTAGCTAAAGTTGACTTAAATTTCCAAGTGTAGACATAGCCTAGGTGAACAGCAGTTACAGAAATCTGTTCTAGGATTAAAGGTGCTGGGGACTTCACCTCAAATCATGCCCAGCCACTTTTAGCAGCAGTTAAAAAAGCAGCCATTAAGTCCTCCACTGTAATTGCTAGATAGGAGAAGGAGCTGAGAAATAAATGGACAAATTGCAAGGACAAATGGGCAGGGAAATCCCATTTTCCTTCCAGCTGAGGCAGTGCAAAAACAAAGACCCACTTTGGAGAATAGCTGGGGGAAAAGCAGGGAAAGAGCATAAGGCCGTTGAAGATGACTGGGTAAAATGGATGCCCATGTCAATGCCTGTGACTGTTGATTGAGGGGAGTGTAGTGGGGAAGCAGTAGAGTTTGCACCTTTGCTATTGCTGATGTTGGGCAAGGGTTGGTATTGCACAAGGCTGGGCTTATAGGACAAGAGGGCATTGCAGACACGAGGGTACGTCTACACTGGAGGCTGTGTTAAGTCGACTTAACAAGGTCGACTTTAAGTCGACTTAAAGTTGACCTTGTTAAGTCGACTTAGAGAGTCCACACTGAACACTCCTGTCAGCTGCCTGCATTCACACTGACAGTTACTAGGTCGACGGAAGAGTGGTGCATTGTGGGTAGCCCTGGGAGAGGGCCTGGAGGCCAATTAGGTTGATTTACTGGCTTTCCCCGTCTACACTGGATTAAGTCGATTTAATAAGGTCGACTTAAATGTTAAGCCGCCAGTAAGAGGTGGTGTTATTAAGTTGACTTAAGGAAGCGCTTAACTCAACTGTTTGCTTGTGCCCAACATCTTCCAGCAAGTTCACTGCTCTGTTTCTTGGTGTTCTCATTACTGAGGATCCTGCACTCCAGTAACGTAAGCACCATAGGTGAAGACTTTGACCATGTCGAAAGGACGTGCGGTGCTAGTATGTCATAATTTGTATCTATGCTTGTAAACTAAAATATACAAAAGGGGCCACTTCCATAGTGGAAGTAAGTCACATGGATGCTAGTCATATGGCATTGCCATTTTGTTCCATGTGGGAGTCTTTTTGCCAAGCCTCCTATTGGCACTTAACAAATAAGAAAGACACTTCCACTTAGGCCAGAATGAGCTCTGTACTGGTTTCTCATTTATGTCAGTTCAGCTCTGTTCTACCACAGAATCCCAAATTGTCCAGAATTATGGAACATTTTAAACACAGAAGAAATATGAAAGCTATGGAATTTGAGAGACCCATGATAGCAATCCAACTTTAGTAATCATTAAAATACTGGGGAGACCGTAACTATGACTAAAATGGATTTGATTCATCAGATGGATGCTGCTTTTCCAGAACCACTCTAGAAACTATACAGCAATGCTTCAGAAAAACATACCTAAACACTGGCCTTCTAAGAGCCAATAGCCTTCTGTACAAGAGCAGGTATATCCTCCTTCGGTGTTTATACAGATCTGGGTGGGATTACACTGGTGTGACTCTGCTGCACATTCATCAATATCTGAAACATAAAAATGTACCAACAAAGCTTTAAATCATTATTAAAGCTAATGTAGAGGTCATTTTAGTTGTGTAGACACCTCCAATATATCAGAGGATGAATCTGAGAAGAAATCAAAGGAAGTTGTACTAGATGATGTGATTTTGAACATACTTGATTTTTGAGGCATTGCACAGAAATTCATAGAAAACTCCAACTTGCAAGGTGCTGAAGTCAGTAGGAGTTGAAGACAAGCTACCAGCTCAAAAGGTGCTTAGATTCTTGCAAGATCAATCCCGTAAAAGTGATTGTTTCCTAGAGCTGATAAAAAAAAAAAAAAGGAATTGCCAGCCCACAGGAAATTTTGTGGCGGCTCTGTTACGAAGATAATATAGACCCTCCCAAAACAAAATATTTCACTTCAATTTCTCTGATTCTTCAATGAAATCCTATTTTCCGATAGGAAGAAAAGCTCTGTGTATACACAAAAGCATACCTCTCTCACCGGCAGAAGTTGGTCCAATAAATCCACCTCGTCTTTCTGCTAGAATAATGTCTCCAAAAACATTGAGTAGACTTACTGTTTTTAATGTTTAGCATTTTATTACCACCACTTTGGGACGGGGGAGTGTTTGTTTGTAATAACACTCTGATATTCATATAGACTAGGATACTGTAATCTAATGGATTAAAAATGCTTTTTAGAGTCATATGTTCAACTTGAATCGCTCCTTGTCGGCTATCTTTCCCAATGTTTCTGACATTGCTTTTGGCTTTAGATATCAGATATGGAATAGTCACAATATAAATGGTGAGAGTCTTTCAGCCAATTTAGATATCTGTATTTTTTGGATGATTTTACATTATTCTTAGGGAGACCCGATAGCGAGTGTGAAAACTCAGGACAGGGGGTGGAGAGTAATAGGCACCTGCGTAAGGAAAAGCCCCAAATATTGGGACTGTCCCTATAAAATCAGGATATCTGGTCTCCCTAATTATTCTTGATTCCATCATACTGTGTGCTGGCCTTAGGTGAGTTATCCTGTCATCATGTTGATGCTACTCTCTCAAACCTTCCCTTGCTGTTCTGTTAACTCCAGAGTTATTGTGTCATTAGTGAAACCTGCTTGTAAGTCCTTTGGGGCGGGGATCACATCTTTGTATCTATGTTGCGAAACATCTAATGCACTCTGGATGCTGTGAAAGAACACTAGCAATAAAATTACTGATCCAAGCAGATTCACTGTATTTAATGTATATTTATATAAATTGTGCCCTTCACACAGCCTTCATATGTTGTTTGTCTCCTTATAATGAGAATCCTGGTCGGGCGGGAGGAGGCATTATGTGTTCCTCTGCTTGTAGACAGCACATTGTGGGTAATAGCTGACTACAGATACTATTATGTTATGTTTTTTCATCAAAATGCTTTCAAGTTTTTTACTCACACTTTTTATTTTAAAAGCAGGATCTTTAGCCCCTACCAGCCACCATTGCCCACCACAAGTTCTGTGTGGGAGTTGGCCTTTTCGCCTCACAAAAGACTGCATTCAAACACGTTGCCATCATTCCATGCTCACAATTCCCAATGACATTAATGGCGGGACTCAATGTGGTTAAAGGGAGGGCAGAGGCAGGATCTCAAGTTATTATATAGTTCAAATAGTGTTTGAAGCATATTGACCTTCCTCCCTGTTTTCAGTCTTTCTGCACGGTAGCTCCTATCCCTCTCAACTCTGGTACTTGAAGCGGGTTTAATAATTACCGTTACTTAAAAGAGCAGGCTGTTCTGAGATCAGTTCTGCTCTACATGTTGGCCTTATAACTCTTCAGCAATCTCCTCATATGGAATGTACCTACTTCTGGAAATTAAGGCACAGCTGCTGTTGTCTCTGCTACCTACTAGGAAGAGACCTTTGCTTTCTTTCAAACCACTGTGGTAGAAGAGACAGGACAGGAAGGCTATCACCACTGCTTCTGCTACCTTAAGAAAACTGGCCAATTTCAGCTTCTACTAGCGTGCAGTCACCCAGACAAAACGTTCTGCTGTCCCTTATATTTTGCTACCTCAGGGGTTACCTGATTGATTTGCATGGTAAGGCTGGCCTTGCATACAGGAGGCAGGTATGAACTGTATGGAATAGAAGCAGGAGCCATGGAAGTTGTAAGGAGTTATGGACAGTTTCATATCCCTTACTGTAAACATTCAACCTTCACGTTCCACTTCACTGGCTCGCTTCCTACAAGGTGGGCCCTACCAATGATGCACATTTAAAACTTTGAAAACCCCAGTCAGTGGAATAAAATAAATATTATCGGGCAAGTTGCCTTCTCAATTCAAATATATAGCACAATTCCAGTACAATATGTAATGCTGATGTCTGCCAGCATGTATTTACATTACGTTGGCCAGCTCAGTGATGAATAACAGTTGTACGCTGGGAAAAATATTTGCCCAGGAATTTGGCAACCTTTGCCAGCACCCTTGAAAGAAGACTGGGCAGAGAGATGGTGGGTGAAGAGGGAGTGGCATTATTGCAGCAGCTGATGCTTTCCTGTTTGCACAGAGGCACAGACATTGAGAAATCCATATCATCTGTCAGATCGGTGCCTCTGATAAAAAAAGAAATTAAATATTCATTAGGAAAAAGCAAATACAGTGACTCCAACTGGGGAAAAAACTACCTATAAAACATAGTGACCCCCAGACAGGTTACCCATACGGAATACATTGGACTTAAATACCTGCAGGAAAAATACATTCAACCACGCCAAGGACATTCTTTGGCATCCTTTTGTACAGTGGAAAATTGCAAGTAAAATTAACCTAACTGTGGGTCATTCTGTGAAAAATCTCTTCCTTTTTTGGTTGGGGATCATATCTTTTCTGTCCCATTCTCGAGACAAGTTTAAATGTCAGGTGCATGGCGCGGGCTTTTTCCTGCCATCTCAGCACATCATGATTTATATAGAAACAATAATACTTAACATTTTGCTAGTGATTTTCATTCCAAGATACTTTATAAAGATGACCTATTTAATGAGGGGATGGCTAGTTTGTGGTGAAGCCACTGGACTGGGACTTGAAAATCTGGAGACCAAGGGTGTAGCCACCCCCATTTTCTGGCTGGGCTCTTGAGTCTCTAGCGTTGGCCTGGCTATGGTCTGCTTCCAGTCACGTGACCAGAAGCTGCCTGACAATGCTCCAGTTGCCAGATAGAAAGTGGAGCTGGAGCATAGACCGTCTGGCTCCACTTGCTATGCAGCAATTGGAGCGTCGTGAGGAGAATGGAGGAGGAGAGGTGGCAAGAACCTAACCCCTGCCATGTCATGGCCACAGCGGCTGCCCCCAGGCTAGAGCTGGGAAGCAGTGTGAGAGAGCAGCCCACACCTGCCCATCTGCCTGCAGCACCACCTCTGCTCCACTCATGGCTGCAGCCACTCACTGCTGCCTGGGCCCATGGCGGCAAAGTTTGAACTGCAGCTGGGCCTGCTGGCCAAGTGGGCGGGCCCAAGCCCACCCAGGCCCACCCATAGCTATGCCCCTGACCTGGACTCAATACCTTGTTCTAGTTCAGACCTCTTACTATATTGGTCAAGTTATTTAGCCCCCAATGCCAAAGGTGTTTGGGTATCTAACGTACAATTATTTCAATGACAGTTAGATGCCGAAATACATTTGAGGGTCTAGGCATGAATCTCGCTGTACTTCATTTCCCATTTGTAAAGTCAGGATAATAATCTTTCCTCTCTCACACCACTTGTCCCTCATTTGTTTACACTGCATGCTCTCCAGGGTGGCCCTCTAAGTACTACTGTAACACTACTCGTAATAATAATTGTCATAGTGCCCTGTAAGGTAGATGAACATTACTATCCTCATTTACAAATGGAAAAACTGAGGCCTAGAAGTTGAAGGACTGGCCCTTGACAACACAAGAGAGAACTGGGATCAGGACTCATAAGTTTCTGGCTCCCAGTCCTTTCATTCAGACTACTAGACTACACTTTCTCTCATGTCTGCCAGACAATGCAGTAACTGATTTCCCAAGATATGGTAAGTGGCAATGCACGTGCCATAGCAGAGTGCAGGATCTAACTGTGAATGAGGATCCAGAGCTACTAATGAATCATGGTCCACTACAAGAAGCCAGAGAAGATCAAAGGCTATGTCTACACTTGCAAGTTAGGTTAACTTAAGTAGGCTTAGGTAGACCTAACTTAGTCCCTGTCCACACCAGGCTTTCATTTGGTCGACTTAAGAAAATCCTTAAGTTGACCTAATGAAAGCTTAGGTCAACTTAGTCAGACATGCTGATTAGGTCGACCTAACCCCTCCTTTAGGTCGACCTAAGCAGAGTGTGGACACTTAAGTACACTTTATTAAGTCGACCTAACAACAGTTAGCTCAACTTAACAAAGTGGACTAAGTCCATGTTCATGGAAACCACTTTGTTAAGTCAACTTAATAAGGTCAACTTTAAGTCGACTTTGTTAAGTCAACTTTTCTAGTGTAGACATAGCCAAAGGCTCTACCAGCTCAACCATTGCTTGTTCCATACAACACACTGTATTTTCTACAGAATGACCCGATTCCAGTGGTTATGATAACAGAGCAATGAGGAGTATGAGGGGAAAAGACAGGAAGGTTGGAAAGTAAGTTGGGGTTTAGAGCTGGGGGAAGTCTCTCAGCCCTGAATTCTCCTCTTCCATATCTGTGCTGGGATCTGGAGCTGCTCTACCTCTCTGAAGTGGTTTGAGCACTTTGCTCGCCTGCTATGTTCTGGGATCTGGGATCCTGCTCCACTTGGGGTGTCTGAGCCCTGCTCCCTGTCTCTCAATGTGAGCTGAGATCTCACTGGGAGGAATGGGCCAGGTTTGGAGGAGGGGCAGAACGGGTGAGCCTGGGGCATGGCTAAGGATGCCTGGTGAAGCAGGGGTAGGAAACTCAGCTGGAGGTGGGTAGTGGGAGTGAGGGGCCCAGTTAAGTGTGTGGCTTGGACCACATAATCAAGGCAATGTTCAGCCTTCCAGTAAGATGCTATCTGTGATATGTGTATGCAGTAGGAGACAGCAAGGAGCAATTTCTTTTACATTAATGGCTTCCATGTGGCTAACTAATGGCTTAATGATGTGGAAGTGGGAGAGGAAGCTGGAAATGTTGGGTGGGGACTACATGTTGTGGGGCAGGGGGTGGAGAAGGAGAGACACACACCAGTCTTCTCTCCCACCCACAAAGTTACAGTAACAATCATATTTTAGAGATTTTGGAACACAGACCCTGGATTAGATTTCTCTGACTGACCCTGTTAGCAGCTGCGCCTTGCAAACATTTCAAAGCACAACAATTAGCCCCTTTCCACTAGAACAAAATGTACAAGAGAGGGGAGGAGCCCTGAGGAATCACATAGCAACCATATGGCTAAATGGAAAGGTCACTGAATTGGGACTCTTCCTAGCTCTGTCACTGGTCTACTGGGTGGCCTTGCGCAAGTCACCTCCCCACTCCGTGCCTCTGTTTCCCATCTGTTAAATGGAGATAATGATGTAACGCTCTTTGAAACTGACTGTTAAAAAGCACAGTATAAAACTACGTCTTTTACTTATTACCTAACCCCCAGGAACATACCAACTTAATTACCATTAACTCCTACCAACAAACTTTTCACTTTCTAATTAAAAAATCTGGGGAATTAAATGGCAAAAAAAAAGTTGTTAATGTAAATTAAGACTGCCTAGCGACAGCTCATGCTCCTCCAGAATGTCAAATTCAGCAAAACTCAAACTCTTGAAAACCAGAAAATTCTGAAAAACAGAATTCAAGTAAACATCCATTTCATTGTACTAGAGTGAAGAACATTTATGTGAATAAATGGCAAATGAAAAAGTTGTTTAACTATTAACCCTTTTCTTGTGCTTATTGATGAAACTGGGACGGTTGCCAATGAAGTAATTATGATCAGAAGTGAATTTTTAAAAATGAATTTTAGTGTATAATTGGTTTTGATGGGAGCAGAGGCGGCTTTTGGGGTAGGCGAAGCAGGCGTACGCCGAGGGCCCTGACCAGTAAGGGGCTCCACCACCTGCTTTGCCTACCCCAAAAGGCCCATCTGTCTTGGTCGGCAGCAGGAGGAGGAACTGGCTCTTGGGACCAGGGCCACATGGGTGGGAACTGGGGCTGGAGGAGGGGGGCGGGGCAGCGAGGGGAGGGCTGGGGGAAGGAGGAACAGGGGCACAAAGGGGGGCCCCGGTGGGCCTATAGGGGGCCCCACAATGGGCCTTCGCTTAGGGCCCCTAAGAGCCAAAGGCCGCCTCTGGATGGGAGAGTCCACAGGGATTGTAGTGGCCCAACCTGGGAAACCTCAAATGTTCCTGATTTTTGATAGGGTAGGTAACTCAAACTTTGAACCTGCCCCAGGATCAAGAAGTGCAAAGAGCTCTTTTCTTTCCCACTTTGTCAGATGCACTGAGAGCTTCTTGCCAACACCAGTTGATCTAGCCCTTGGTGTCTCAGCATCCTGCCACTGCCCCTTCAAATCAGGTTAGCAGATGTCTATATGCTTCCATGTGTGTTTCCAGGTGTTTGTGCTTGCATTACTGCATCCACAGGTTATTGGAAGGGGAAAACTGCAGACACAAGTCTAGCTGAGGTACATATATGGCCACCAGCATGCTATTTTCTGAGCACCCCACCATATTTAATCCATTTATCTCCACAGTGGCTTTGTGAGGTAGAGAAGTGCTATTGTCCCCATTTAACAGATGGGAAACTGAGGCAGAATGCAGCTAAGCAACTTGCCCACCATCACATAGGGAATTTGTGGCAAAGCAAGCAATTAAATGGAGGTGTTCTGAGTTCAAGAATAGGGCCCTAACCACTGGACAATTCTTCCTCTGACTGAAAAATGTAGCTCTAGCAGTAATCATCTTTGTTACCAACAGGCTTAGTGCTCTGCTTTTGTCTATCTCTACAGTCCACCAGGAACGCAGGAATCCCACCTCCTCAAAGATATTACCTGTCACCTAATAACCCCACCTGCTTGCCATTATACTCTGGGTATCACTTGAGAAGTTGATGATGATCTTTAAAGTCCTTGGATTTGGCTAGCTGATTTGAAGGAGCAGAAGGTGAGAGCAAATCTTTCTGATAAATTCACTTGGGACGCACTTGCTGTAGCAACCTAAGTATGGACACTCCATAGCTAGCGGCAGAGCTCCTTCAGAGCAAAGGGCTTCTGCCTGTGGACTTCACTGCCCTTGGTGAGCAGGTTGGAACGCAAGGCCAGTGGCCGTCGGGTGTGATGTTATAGTGGTTTAATATTTTGACTGAGGTGAGGTGGGGGTTTCCTTTGGAACATGAAAGGAGCGGGAGACATCACTTTGTTATATTTCTTGCTGATGAGCACCTTGTGATTGATGGGGTATGCTGACATTTTGTGTTGATTGACATGGATTGCAATTTTGATGGCTGGCAGGGTGCATAGAGCCTGAGAAAGGCCTCTTTTATACATGAACATAGATAAAGGTACACACTGTGTTCAGCATGAGAACTGCCACTTTTGTGTTTTAATATCTGTAACGTGCCTGGGGGTAGATCCACAAAGGGACTTAGGTGCAATGACATCATCAAACTACTGCTTAGCTGCTATGTAAGTTCACTGTAGGGGCCTAAAATCTCTTAGGAACCTATATTTCTGTCAGTAGAAATGTATAAAGTTCAGGTACTCTCAGGCTGCCTGGAGTCCTAGCTCATAATTAAATGTTCATTGGAGCAGGGATGTGAACTTGACTCTCCCACATGAGTACCTGACCACTGGGCTACAGAGTCACTCTTTCTTGCTCTAGCCCAATAATTATTCAATACAATATGGAACAGCTATGGCAGGAGAGGCTGAAAAAGCCCCTCCCCAGATTATCCTGTAGCCTAGTGTTAGTGCAGGATCATTTTAGCAATTAACCAGGGGTCCAAGACACTGCCAATGATTGGGATGGACTATAAATTATTCTGCTTCCTGCTTTGAGCCATTTTCAGGCCCTTGCAGGAACTTTGCATAGCTAGGCAAACTGGGAGAGGGGGTAGTAGACACGATACTTGTGAGTTGGACTTGACTCTATGCGTTCTCTGTATCTTAATATGAGAGGGCAGATGTCTATGAAAAACAGGAAGTCTGGTTATGTGTCAAAACTGCAGCTATGGGGAAATTCGGCTATCAGACTAACTAACTTGCTTAACCATTTCTTTTTAGTGACATGTCCCTGTAATTCTGACTTCTGCCTAGTGATTGATCTGTTTGGTCAGTTATGTAACCTTTTTCTTGCTGACATATCTCTGTAACTTTTGGCACATATGAGGGAGGTAGCAAGTCTGAGTCAGCAGATTAATTCATGAACACATTGAAAGATCCCCAGGTACAGACGGAAGGCTTGGTCATCCTGAAATCTGTGATTGATTCACTGCTCAGTCTTGGGGGTGATATTAAGTGTTGGGGTACTTTCCTCACCTATTGTATTGTGTTGCTTAAGATTAATAAGTGGAAGCGATGGTGAAGGTAATTCCACAGGTGATTGCTGAGGACTGGAAGTAAAGCTTTTAAGTTATGAGCATTTGGTTCTGACTCATCTTTTGCCAGCCATATAACAGGTGGATGGGCTGTGTTTCCTTTTCATTTATTGCCTTATACCAACTCACAAAGATGAAACGTTCCTGGGTCAAGGAACTTTGGGTAACACTCCCGGACTTCAAGTCTCTGAGCCCAATCAGGCAGTGTAGGATTCGGCTGTCTCTCTCTGGTTTTTCTCATGAAAAGGCTGACCTGGCTTAGGTGCCTGAGTCCAAAACAGAGTTCATAGCTGAGAAACCTGACCAGAGACAGGAGCCTCCCTCCAGCCTCTCAGTCAGGTGTCTAAGGCCCAGATCAGTGGGAGTTAGGTGCCTAAGTTACTTTGTGGATTGGGATCTTAAATCCTGCCTCATTCCCCTGCATTTTACTCCTGTATCAGCTTAGGCAGCTCTCTGCTCAACGTGTGCGGGCTTCTGAAAATCCATTTCTAAGGTACCTAACTCTCCCCATGCATGGATGGCTCATGACTCCTGCCTTTGGGGAAGATGGATAGGGAGCATCAGTGCTCAGACTGTGCCCCATGCCCCTGCTCTGCCCCACACCAAAGGCCCTGCCTATGCACACCCCAAATGCCGCTCCAAGCCCTGTTCCTGCTTGGCCCCCGGAAAGGCACGAGAGATGAGGGGGTGAGGTCCTGAGACCCTCACACCAAAGGTGCCTAGAGCCCAGCTTGCACCCAGCCTTTGTGGGGGCTGATGCTGGGCACTGAGGGGCCACAGGGTACCAGGTGGGTGCGCATGACTGGAGGAGCAACCCACATGATGGAGCTGGGAGTCATCAGGCCAAGCATCTCCAGGAGCAGCAAATAAATAAAATTTGCTGATGATGAAGATACTGTCGTTTGTTCTACTGTATTCTGAGAAATAGGACTTTCTGCACTTTCTTTGTAAATAGGCAGGGCTATACCAAAGAAACCCTGTTAATGGAAGCAGCTCGGTGAGGCTCTGAATATTGCCCAAACTGGTTGGGTCAAAGGGGCAACGTATCAAAAAATTTTAATGAAAAATTCTGGTTTTGAAAAAGGGCCGATTTTTTTAAGAAAAAAATCTTAAGAACATAAAAATGGCCATACTGGGTCAGAGCAATGGTCTATCTAGCCCAGAATCCTGTCTTCCAACGGTGACCAATGCCAGGTGCTTCAGAGGAAATGAACAGAATAGGTAATCATCAAATGATCCATCATGTCGCCCATTCCAAGCTTCTGCAAAAAGTAATCCCTGCCTATCTGGCTAATGGCCATTGGTAGACCTATCCTCCATGAACTTCTCTAGTTCTTTTTTTGAACCCCATTATTGTCTTGGCCATCATAACATCTTCTGGCAAGGGATTCCACAGGTTGACTGTGCATTGTGTGAAGAAATACTTCCTTTTGTTTGTTTTAAATTTGCTGCCTATTAATTTCATTTGTGGACACCTAGTTCTTGTGTTATGAGGAGTAAATAACACTTTCTATCTTTATTTTCTGCTCAGTCATGATCGTATAGACCTCTATCATATCTCCCCTTAGTCATCTCTTTTGCCAGCTGAAAAGTCCCTAATCTTATTAATTTTTCTTCATATGGAAGCTTTTCCATATCACTAATAATTTTTTTGCCTTTTGCTATAACTTTTCCAATTCTGATACATCTTTTTTTAGATGGGGTGACCCAATCTGCATGCTTTATTCAAGATGTGGGCATTCTGTGGAAAGGGATCTGGGGTGTCATAGTGGATCACAAGCTAAATATGAGTCAACAGTGTAACACTGTTGCAAAAAAAGCAAACACCATTCTGGGATGTATTAACAGAAGTATTGTAATACAGACATGAGAAGTAATTCTTCTGCTCTACTCCGCCCTGATTATGCCTCAGCTGGAGTATTGTGTCCAGTTCTGGGTGCCTCATTTCAGGAAAGATGTGGACAAATTGGAGAAAGTCCAGAGAAGAACAACATGAATGATTTAAGGTCTGGAACACTTGACTTATGAGGGAAGATTGAAAGAGCTGGGTTTGTTTAGTCTGGAAAAGAGCAGACTGAGAGGGGACATGATAGTTTCCAGGTACCTAAAAGGTTGTCATGAGGAGGAGGAAGAAAAATTGTTCTCCTTAACTGCCGATGATAGGACAAGAAGCAATAGGCTTAAATTACAGCAAGGGAGGGTTAGGTTGGACATTAGAAAAAAAATTCCTAACTGTCAGGGTGATTAACCACTGGAATAAGTTGCCTAGGCAGGTTGTGGAATCTCCATCATTGGAAGTTTTTAAGAGCAGTTTAGACAAGCACCAATCAGGGATGGTTTAAGAGGATAGTTGGTCCTGCCATGAGTGCAGGGGACTGGACTCAATGAACTCTCATGGTCCCTTCCAGTTTCTATGATTCTATGGATTTATAAAAAGGCAATATGATATTTTCTGTCTTATTATCCCTTTCCTAACGGTTCCTATCATTCTGTTTTTCAACTTCCACTGCACATGGAGTGGATACAAAAAATTACTAGCTCCTTTACTGATTAATTTATTTTATTCTGTGTTGGTGTGAGAGAAAGAGTATATGTGATATGGTGTGGCCCAGTCATCTAAGAATAGATGCCCTGCATAGTGGTAGATGTATGTTATACAATGCATGTTATACAAGACAAGTCATGACTGATTTTTCCTACTTTTAGATGCATTGATTCAGGGATGTCTTATTTTTAGGGTTTTACTTTTCCTCTCTTTTTTTTCAGTTCCCACCATTAAACCAACATGATCCTGGGAGCTTACACAGGTTCTTGGGAAGCATCTTCCAATTTTTTTACAAGAAGTTTAGGGACTGCAGGTTTCCAGCATCTTTTCCACCTCTCTAACTAATGGAGTAGGTTTGGTAATTTAAACCACTGGGGGCTCACTTTTAGAACAATAAATAGAATGTATTTTTTTATTATTATTTATAGGAATAATTACAAGCCAGGACTAAACAGCCAAGGTCTGGGACATGGGTAGTGATTCCAAGATTATTCAAGCTCTTTCCCTAAATGTCTCCACCATTCCTTTTTTGGACACTGAGAAAATAATTTCCTTGGTAGTAGATTTTTACACAGTGAAATCACATGTTTTCTCAGAAGGTTCTTTTCTCATGATAATTGCATTTGGTAAGAGAGGGGGAATAACAATGCCACATTCCTGAAGTGCAGATTGAAGCCAGTTTCAAACTGCTGCTGTGTGGGTTCAGTGCTATTTTACAAGGCCAGCCAGCCCAGCTGAGTTTGGAAACTACCCAAGACCAAACTCTCTATACACCTGTTTAATCGCAAATTTCAGTGCCTGAGAACTAGCCCTTGACTACTGAATTCATTTTAGATCTGAATCCCGTCTACAATATAGTAACAGTTGATTGCTAGGGCTAAAGTAGTTGTGTATATAGAGATGGTCAGCCTGAGATTGGACACTAACTATTGTTAATCCTTACTGTGTAGCACTGCTTCTACTGACTAATTTAAGAACTGCTCGATTGTGAGTCATAGATGCTATATCTCTGACAGCTAATAGACAGTTTCCTTTAGCTAACCCACCTTCAAGATTGTGTTACAGAGATTTGACTGTTCAGAAGATTCTCCTTTAGTTCAAGAGGTAATGGCTTATGTTTTGGAGCACAAGGATCTTAGGCTATGTCTACACTAGAAAAAGTTAGGTCGACTTTGTTAAGTTGACTTAATAAGATCAACTTTAAGTCGACCTTATTAAGTCGACTTAACAAAGTGGACTAAATTGACTTAGCTTTAAGTCGACTTAGTCCACTTTGTTAAGTTGACCTAACCACCCTTAAGTCGACTTAATAAAGTTGACTTAAGGGTTACTCCACGTCCACACCGTCCTTAAGTCGACTTAAGGAGTCGACTTAAGTCGACCTAATGGGTGGTTCTTATTAAATCGATTTAAGCTTTCATTAAGTCGACTTAAGGAATTTCTTAAGTCGACTTAATGAAAGTCTGGTGTAGACAGGGAGTAATTTAGGTCAACTTAAGCCTCCTTAAGTCGACCTAAATTGCTAGTGTAGACATACCCCTAGTTATTTCCCTGCTCTCTCTGTGAAGTTCTGAGTAACACAATGCGACAGAACAGTAGGAAGCTAGATGTCCGGGGTGGTGGTGGTTGAGGGGTGGGGGAACATTTGTTATAATATTCAGTATATCAAATCCATTCTAGAAGGTACCATTAATTAGCAGCAAATTTGCATATCCACATTTTTATTTGCATCAGCAGCAAATTGTATTTATTCAGCTGAATAAATATGTCAGTTTGCTTATAATGTATGACCCTTACATAAGTATATCACCACAGGACTCCTAGGGCCATGCTGAATGCTATAGTGATGGGAGCCAGATGAGTACTTGGATAGAACACTCCCAGCTGCTGTGAAGCTATTTAGTGAATGACAGTTTCTATTGCATCAGTAATGGTAGCTGAAAGAGGTTGCAATTGGAATCCAAAGTTGCACAGACAACCACAATATTAATTATTTCAGTGCCTTGGAACATACTTCTAGTAAAAAGGAATTTATGTTATCCCATTGCTGTATATGAAATGCAGATCTGGATACAAAGATCAACCCATATAGAAGTCCTATATAACTCAGCAGAAAAATGTTAACTTTTCTATAGCTTTTAATTATACATTTACTATTGAATTTCATAGGATAATTTTTAAAAACCTCATGGACTCGTAGACTCAAAGGTCAGCAGGGACCAGTATGATCATCTAGTCTGACCTCCTGCACAACGCAGGCCACAAAACCTCACCCACCCACTCCTGCAATACTGACTACGACTGAGTTATTAAAGTCCTCAAATCATGATTTAAAGACTTTAAGATACAGAGAATCCACCAGCAAACGAGCCATTCCTGATGCTACCAAGGAAGGTGAAAAAACCCCAGAGTGCTAGCCAATCTGCCCCAGCAGACAATTCCTTCCTGATCCCAGATATGGTGATCAGTTAAACCCTGAGCATATAGACAAGTCTCACCAGCCAGTCACCCAAGAAAGAATTCTCTGTAATAACTCAGAACCCACCCCATCTACCCTCCCTTCTTAGGCCACTGACATCTCCACCACCAATAGCCAAAGATCAGTCAATTACCACACTAGGCCATCCCATCATACCATCCCCTCCATAAATTTATCAAGCTACGGTTTGAAGGTACTTATGTTTTTTGCCCCCACAACTCCCCTCGGTAGGCTAGTCCAGAACTTTACTCCTGCAATGGTTAGAAACCTGCATCTAATTTCAAGTCTAAATTTCCTGTTTGTAACCATTTGTTCTTGTGTCCACATTGGTGCTGTACTCATTAAATTCCTCTCCCTCCCTCGGATTTATCCCTCTGATATATGCAAACCTCTGTTAAATATATAGGATTTTAGAGTAATATTTATAAAATCCTTTGTAATTTCCATATAATCCTACTGGTTTAATCACCCATTGAATTCTATAAGCTTTTTCCATAAAGGACTAGGGCATGAGAAAACTGAAGGGGAAAAAAAAAAAAAAAAAAACCACCCCACTGCCAGAATTGCTATTACTGCTTTCAAGCCCCAGGGAGCTTGGAGACATCACTAGCACAAACAGTCCAGCCAGCTGATTTAGCCAATTGTTGGTCAGTTTACATTTCCTCTAATGAGTGAACTTCTTCACTGTACATTTTAACTGAATCATTAAGGGCTCCTTTTCCAAGAGTTCCTTTGGCAGACTAAAGATGATTGCGGCTCCTTATAGATCACAATAACCAGCAAAAGGGGGAATAGGCATATTTTTAAGAAGTACAGTTTAACAGAAGAAAACAATCCAAAGGCTGTATTAAATAGAAAAATTAAGTAAGTAAAGAATACAGATGTGTGTAAATATCTAGTTCCTAATAATGATAATTGTATCTTTTACCCCAGTGAACACTGCCACTGAAATGCAGCCAACTCTGGAGTGAAACATTCCAGCTGTTTTGAACATTAGGCAGGGATACTACCTAGCTATTTGGGCTAAGAATTGAACAAGTGATTCCACTAAAGAAGCAAGAGAAATTTCAGGTATTCAGAATGCAATTACCCATATTGGGAATTCAGTCTGGATGGTGAGGCTACTTGCCCAGAAAATACCACAGGGTCTTTAATGTCTACAGGAGGTCAAGACCTCAGCTGCAGATGCAAATAAGAGGGGCCACCGTAATGCTGGAAGTTACTTGTAACACCATATTGAGAATTAGCTCTGCAATTCCTAACCACTAACTCACTTCTCCCAAAGTTGGCGATATCCCATTCAAGGATTGACCAGATTCAAAGCTGTGTAGTTGTGAGCTGTAAAAGGCTGCCCATTCCAACGTGGTTTGACTGTAGATAGCCTCACACCCCTGCTCTGCACAAGCTACATTCATTTATGATGAAGGTTGCAATGTTTTGTCTTCTTTTGGCAATCTGATACCTCTTGCCCTGAACCCAGCTGACAAAAATTCAGTTCGTCAGTTAGTATTTCATAGTCTTCTGATGAATTCTGAAGGGGATGAATAGGAGGCAATTCTTTCAGGAAAGAAGGAAAATAATGTAGCAACACTCACTCCCTATGTCTACACTTGCTAAAATTAGTTCGAATTAGTTAGTTTGAGCTAACTAATTCGAGCTAATTTTAGTTAGTTCGAATTAGCTTAATTCGAACTAGCATGGCCACACTGGAATGTTAGTTCGAACTAAGCAAGCACTTGCTTAGTTCGAATTAGCGATCCCCATTCATTTCAATGGCCGGTTAGTTCGAACTAAGAAATTAGTTTGAATTAACATGGCCACATTGGCTAATTCGAACTAGTTAGTTCGAATTAACCCTTTAGTTCGAATACCCTATTCGAACTTATTAGTTCAAATTAAGGAAGCCCTTAATTCGAACTAACTAAAGCCTAGTGTAGCCATGGCTTTAGTTAGTTCGAATTAAGCCTCCTTAATTCAAACTAACTTGCCAGTGTAGACATAGCCATTGGGTTTGCAGGGAGTGTGGCGGGAGATGCTCATTTCCGACCGGGAAGCAGCAATTCAAATTGTAAACAGTGCTGGGCAGTTCCAGGTGGCCTAGTGATCTGGATCCAAGTTGGATCCTCAGCCTCCATCACTAATGCTCCAAGCCTGCAGGCACTGGGGAATTTCACAAGAACTGTGCACTCATTCCTGTGAAGAGTAATTTTGCATATCCCACTGCAGCAGCAACCACTGCCAGCTGCTTTAGGAGCTATCTTGATGGATTCCTAAGAGAGGGTTGTCCAGTCCTGCCTGGCTAGAAGATTGTGGTGTTTGGCCTTGTGAGAGCCAAGGGCTTATCACAGGAGAAAACTATTTCTCAGATTTTATTTGATTTTGAATATGACCGTGTGCCAACGGGTTTTACAACAACACAAAAAGCACCACAAAGCCAAGGTAATTTTTGTCTAAACATTGTGGCTTTTCATTCTTTTATAAGCAAAGAACTGGTATTGGACAAGAGCCAATGGAGGAGTTAAAATCCTTGAAAATTATTCTCTGAAAATACTGGCTTCCAGGCTCAGACAACTGTGTCCTCATTATTGTTAATTGCAATGAATTATGAATGTTGAGCAACGTCCCCCCGAACTATGTACACAGCAAGCCACCTATTGATTTGTTTCTGCAGTGGTGATTACTGAAAAATGCCTGCAATCACCACTCAAATAATAACTGTTTAAGATAGGATTTGGCACATTTTAAAGTCACTGAGCCACATTTGCTTGGAATTTCTAGCCCCAGTTTACCAAAAAGTGCTGCTAACCCAATGGGATTTAAATGGAAACTGAATGTATGTGGAGTTTTTAGCTTGTTTTAATTTGCTGTGATGAGGATGTGTGTGGCTGATTTTCTGTGCCCTCCTTCCCCAATCTCAGTTGAGGGCCCCCTTGGAAAAGCTTTCTTCCTAGTCAAGTAAAAATTCTTTTAAAAGGCAATTTTGATTCTTCTAGCCAAACAAGCACATTTATTTTGACTTAAAAACTCATTTATATTTACATGCAGATTAGATGCCTGATTTGCGACCAGTGTGGCTCTCAGTTGTCACATCTTTTGGGCAGCACCTCTGTAGTTTATTGTTAAAGGCAAATATTTAGCAGAATTGATGGTCCATTATGGTAGATTCTGTACAAACAATGATCAAGAACAAGTTCAACAGGCAAAATACAAGACAGAAAAATGAGCAAGCAGGTGCTGTCCTATCAAACCACACAACTGTGTGAATAG
Organism: Pelusios castaneus; assembly: GCA_007922175.1. NCBI lineage: Eukaryota > Metazoa > Chordata > Testudines > Pelomedusidae > Pelusios > Pelusios castaneus. The sequence continues at coordinate 1,407,852 of ML685899.1, forward strand.
TTTTAACAGGGCTGACTGAAATGCGGGAATATTTTTTCCCAAGAATGTTCATTAAAAGTGCCCCAAATTCAGAAACTGCCAACAAGCTCTATACAATAAGCATAGAAACTGCCCCCTGAAGTCAGTGAGGCTACGCACTTGCTTAAATGTACTAATGTATTTTGCTTAATGGGGATCCCATGTCTTAATTTACAAATACTTCCCCTTGTACATTAAAAATTGGTACATCAACCCAATTTTTTTTTACATAAGTGGTGGGGTGTTTCAAGCACAGAAAACTTTACATTACTGTGGCAGACTCTAGCATGTCATCATTAGAAAACAGTGACTGTTCCCAGGTGAAATGTTTAAAGCAGAGCTATTAGAAAATCAGACTTTCTGTTTAGTAGGAAATCCTGATATTTTGACATCTGTTTCCATTCTAATGTGGGACAAAAAGTCAAAATACCAAAAATGTTGCTGAACCAAAAATGTTGATTCAGAAATGTGCATGTTTTATTTCAGATCTGTTCAACATTTATCTCTAGGATTTGTAGTTCAGTGGCCTCCAGCCCTCATTCTTTTCTATGGACTATGTTCCCCAGCTGGACTACCTCTCCCATGATGCAGTTCAGCCAGAGGGGCAGCATAGTGCGTCACAGGCAGTGTGGGAGACTGGCCCTTTGGTGTGTTATAGGACCATAAGTCACCTGACTGCAAGTCTCGGTGGTTATGTCTACACTAGAAAAGTTAAGTCGACTTAACAAAAGTCGACTTAACTTTTCTAGTGTAGACATAGCCCCTTTTTGACCTTATTACGTTGATTTAACACTTTAAGTCGACTTAAGGTCGATTTAGGCACTAATCCCCGTCCACAGTGGCTTAAGTCGACCTAAAATGAGGTGTTATTAAGTCGACTTAACTTTTTCCTTAAGTCGACTTAAGGAAAGTCCAGTGTGGATGTGGAGTAGTTTAGGTCGACTGAAGCCTTCTTAAGTCGACCTAACTTGTAAGTGTAGACGCACCCAGAGGCACTATGAAGCTCAAGAGGACTTAGATCAATGTTAAACTGACCTAAACCAAAATGTTTCAACTGAACAAGCTGAAATGTTTTGACTCAGGCTGAGTTGAAACAAAATATTATTTACATTTGCCTGCAGAAAATACATTTTCAGTTTTAAAAAAATGGACAGAATTCCTGACCAGCTCTAGTTCTCAGATATTTGTGGACTAAACCATATAGTATTTGTAATTACTTCTGGAGCACACTATTACTCTGGCTCTCCATCAGACAGGCTGGAATTCCATGCTAGCACATGCTTCATCGTTATATGGGTCTGCTGTTGTCAAAAACTAATTGCATTTTTCTTGTCTTAGCACTTTGGTTATTAACAATATTAGAACTACAAGGGCTTTTGTCATAATTAATTATGTAAAAAAGCCACCACACACTAGGAATGCAAAATCTTCAGTACAAAAGGGTTCCTAGTAATCCCTTTAACACAGATCCATTTTAATATTTTTATTTCATCTTCAATTATACAGTGCAGATAACACTAACCTCAAAGTCCGCCTACCATTCAGAGGAATAAATAACAGACCAAGTGCTTCTGATATGGATTTAAACTCTGAGAAATCTTATTTTATTTCAATGTTTTGGCTGACATATGTTCATTATTAGTTTGGGTCATGTGATGGGGAAACTGTCCATAGCTCATTTCTGATTCAACAAATGAAAATTTAGGTATGTATATATTTGAATTGTTTACCTGTGAGCATGCTCTCTGTGCTTTCCTGTGGCCATCCCTTTGAATCACAAATAAATGGCTGTAAAATATCTTTTCTTTTTGAGTGTGGGATTGATTAGTTTGAATAGTTTGTTCTATGCAGAAAACACTCTCTAGATGGAAGCTATTATCCATTCATATAGATTGATTATCCATGTACACACAGTCAACTGTGAAACTTTTGATGCTATAAAAAAATCAGTTATATTGGAGTGTGAGAGATCAGCTACTTTAATGAATTTGTCCTATTGTGTAGCAATATGCAGGGATGTTCTACACTACAGAGTTAGCTAGTATGAACGAACTCTCTGTACCTCAATTCATCCCACTACAGAAAGAGAAAACACTGCCTTCTTCATCTCACCAGAGCTGTGAGGCTTATTTGATAAATATTTCTAAAGCACTTTTAGATGAAGTGCAATACAAGTACTAAGTATTGCCATCATAGTATTGCATCTTTCCTTCAAACATCTCAAAAAGTTTCCATACATGAGGCTGAGATTTTAGTAGATCTCCACCTGAAGACAATCCATGACAATCCATGATGATTTACGGACATGTCAATTTCATACCTCCAGAACAGAAAGGCATTTCACATGTTCTGCTTGGCCATTGATGAAGGACCATTGAAACCCAGGGCACAGAATATTTGGCAACTACTTACATTTACAAAGTTGTCTATGTTTATATCAAAATTGCCAGACTTCATGTTTAGCCTGAAACTTGCAGAATTGCCATTAGGATTTGGACATCCAATCCACATCCATTTTAATGAGAAATGGGCATCAAACTCATGAGGCAATTTTGAAAATCTTAGGCTTTCCCACTCTAAAAACCTGTATTACGTTTTTACATTATTCCTAACACTTTAATAATATCAGTGCGCTTATAAAACCTTCCTTCTGAGAATCTGAAAGCCCTTTTAAAATATTAATGGGCCACTTTCTGAAGTCTTTACTCAGTCAAAAAATTAATTGACTTTAAAAAGAGTTTTACTTGATAAGTGCAGAGCATGAATGGAATAACTTTCTGTTTTTAGCTTCACAAAAACACACCTGTAAATACAACGAGAGTCCTGTGGCACCTTAGACTAACAGATTTCTTCGGGCATAAGCTTTCGTGGGCTATAAGGTGCCACAGGACTCTCATTGGTTTTGCTGTATACAGACTAACACGGCTACCCCTCTGGAAATTTACACCTGCAAATGCAAAGACTGAAATCTGCTATTGGATTGAAGCCCCAAATGCAAAGCTGAGTGATCCACCAGCAGCACACACTGTGTTCATTGAAGCTGCTCTAACATAAGCCTAGCTGCAAAGATTTCCAAGGCAATGTTGCAATAGCTGGGGATTGCCAGAATCTGCAGTGCTTCAAGAACATCTCATTCCCTCTGACCCAGCTCTTACAGTAGAAGCTGTGAGGACTGGAATCTGCAGCACTCTGGGCTTCCTCTGACACTGGCAGACTCCTCAGTTAGCCGCTCAGGCCAGCTTTGAGTCTGGTTTGCTTCACCATCCGGGCAGATTTAGTGTGAACCATTATCTAGCCCAATAAGTATAATTTTATGTTCTTTAAATGCAGAGACTATCAAATCCGATAGCGTGCTATGAACCTGTTCTCTGCAGCCTCAGATTAAAACAAATAAAAAACCCAGTGTCTCTAAGCTTCTCCACTGCCGTCAGTGACTGGAAGTAAGTTTTGATAACGCAAATGAATTGGAATCTTAGTTATCGAGTTGGAAAAGCCACATTACATCTCTAATCCATGCCTCTGCCTCGGCAGAATTGCCTCTCTGCTAGTGTTTTGTACTGTCTAGTTTTAAATGTTTCAGTCAATAGGTTTTACATCGGTTCCCTGGGGGAGGCTAATAGATCTCAAAGTCAGAAAGCTTTTTCTGGTATTCAGCCTAGTGTATTTTTCTTTAATTTCAACCCATTACACAAAATTCATAGATAATATGTAAAATTCCCTCAACTGTATCCCTTTGTACAACCATAAGCAATTTCTCTGCTTCTGTGAAGTTTCTACTTTCAGTGACCATCCCACCCCTCCTCACTACCTGTACCCAGCTCCTGCTTGCCACACCGGGCTCTGCTATCTCAGCTGCCTACTACCCAGCTCCCAATGTCACCTGGCTCTTGCTCCCTCCTGGGCTCCTCTCCTCAGGCCTGGCTGCCGTGTCTCCACCTCCATCCACACTGAACCATCACTAAGCACCCCTGCCTGTGCCAGCCTGGGCTAGCTTAGAAGATGTTTAGCAGCAACCCGGAGGGAAGGGACTGCCTGGCCCAAGACCAGCTCCCCTCACTGGGCACTGGCTCTGGGGCCCATTCACCCCAATTCCTGCCTATTCCATCCCCAGCTCAACAAGGAAGGACAGAAACATAGTTCATACCCCAAACTATTTCCGTTGTGGGGGTGCTAGCACCCCCAATCAGCCCTGGTTCTGCCCTCCTACTGTCTCTCCCCTTAAATAGCTGTGGTGTTGGATTCTCCTTCCTTCCCCTACATAAAGCTGTCCAGGTTGAATTTTCTTCCCATAGGAACTGCATTTTAACTATGCTGCATTTTAAAACACACAGCAGCAAGTTTCAGAGAGCCCAAGGCTACAGCCCAGGCTCTCTGGGCTTGCACTGTGTGACACTAAAAAACATCTGTATAGGCACAGAGGCTTAGACCAGAAATGGGGCTCTCAAGCCAACGGTTGGGGGAGCTTCAGAACCCACGCTCCAGCCTAAGCCACAACAGCTGCACAACTGTTCTTAGCACCATACTGCAAGCCCAGGCCTGTGAACCCAAGCTCTGAGCCTCTCTACTGCCAGTTCTAACACACTGTGCAGGTGTACCCTAAATATCCTTGGATTATTCCCTGTCCACAGCACGGTTCTCAAAATCTTCCATTTAATGTCATCTGCAGATAGAGGACCTGATCCACCTGCCAGTGGAAAGATACCCACTCACTTCAAAAAGCACTGTATTGGACCCATAGTTAATGCATTATTTACTATCCCCCACCCTGCCCTGTAGCTACTGGAACTTGGAAAGGAGAACATAGGTTGCAGAAGGGAAGAGTTTGGATGAGGCACCTCCTGGATTCCCGTCCTTGTGCACGTGGCTAGAATGGTAGTTTGCTGTTGCAGCATCTGTGTCAATGGTTCCTCTTAATAAAGAGCCGATTCAGCTTTGGAAACATGGAATCGTGTAAGATTATTACCTAGAACACAGCACATTTGAGACGGTGGCAGTGGTGAGACTCACCAGCAAGGGGGTGTGAAAAACAGGCAAACAAATCATCACTTAGAAGCAGAGTAAATAGGCAGGAAGGCTGGTTGTCCAGGCAATAAACCTTGCACAAGCATGGAAGTAATGGCACCGAGAACTGAGTCTGTATAAATAGCTGACTATAGGGGGGATAGAGAAAATGGGCCAAGTATTTTTGCCAAGAATAATGCCCACAACACTGAAACAGCTGAGCAAGGTGCTTGAGTATTGTGATTCCAGATAAAATGAGAGTGTAGAGACATACTGGTTTTTTGTTAAACTGAAAGTAAGAAGCTGAAGAGGGAATGGATACTTATGTTTCAGAGCTCAGACCGCTAGCATCCACATATAGCTTTAATATCTCCAAAGAGTCTCTAATTAAAGACAAACAAGGAGTCCTGTGGCACTTTTATAGACTAACAAATCTATTTATCGCATGAGCTTTCATGGGTGTAATCCCACTTCATCAGATGCATGAAGTGGAAGACAGGATCATTTGTGGGATATGTGATTCCATCTTAAAGGAGAGATTGCTAAGAGAAACAGATCTAGTCCTAGAGGAGAGCAAGGACAGCTGACCTGTTCAGAGGACAAGAAACAACATGATAACCACTATTATTAGTGCAGAACAAGTACACAAACTCAAGCTATAGGAACCCAGGAAGCAGAACAGAGACAGACCAACTGGGAATGAGGACATCATAGTCCAGAGTATTGGTGTATATGCTGTACGCAACATGAAAGACAGAATGAAAAATGGCCTGACTATGGCCAAGGATGTCCCAATGCTGCAGCTACCCCAGGAAGAAAAAAAAATCAATAGCACATGTAGCGATTGAGGCTGTAGAAATTTTCCGTGAGGAAGCTATCTGCTGTGTGACTTTAGTAGAGCCAAAGATTCGCAAATACCCACACTGCAGAAGAAGACTGCTCACCGTTCAAATGCCATATTTACAGCTATGCTATTAGATAAGTGGCTAATTTGATTCCCTTGTGGAGCCAACTGCATATAATCCCAGAAACAGTGATACCCAGTAATATCAGACTAGAGAAATATGACCACAGGTTGATGATGTACAAGAAAACCATTCTGAAGCCAGTGAACACTCTCTTCCACATGATTAGTGAATGTCTTTAATAAGACTTGACAATGGTCCCTGCAGCAGGACCCCACTAGAAACTGCCCTCCACTCAGGTCATTGCCAGGTATCATTCATTACTCTTTGTTTATAGCCCTTCAGCCAGCTTTGACCCCAAGTGACAGTTTAGGTTCAAGCTCATTTGAATTAATATTTCATAATACTGTATCAAATGTTCATGTCTGGTGTAACGCCATTGGCATCAGTGAAGTTATAGCAGGGATGAATTTGTCCCATTTTATATTAAATGATCCATTCTTCTCTTTTACCGTAGGCCCTCTCTGTCTATCTGGTGTATTTTTATGATCCTCATTACAACGGTATCCGAATGCTTCACATTGTTATGGCATTTGACCTCACGTATATAAGGTAGGGAACTATTATCTCCATTATACATATTGGGAAACTGAGGCATGGAGAGGATACAACCAAGATTATCAGAAGTGGCTAGTGATTTGCGGTGCCTAAATTGAGACACTGTTGGGCCCAATTTTTCAGAAGTTCTGTGCATCTGCCCTCTGAAAACCGGCCTCTTTATGGTGTTAAAGTTGGACACGCTTAAGCTGAGGCATCCAGAAATCATTGGTGATGTCTAAACTTTTTTCTAAGTGACGTGCCAAAGGTAAGACAGGAAGTCTGTGGCAGAGCAGGAATTTGATCCCATCTCTCTTAGGTCCTAGGCTAATGCCCTAACCACTGGACAAACCTTCTTCCAGGTGACACTATGCTCCCTTACATAACAGGAAGCCTGCAACCATATATTGTGACTGGGGGCAAGGGATACCACTGAGAGGCTTGCTGGGGCAAGACTGAGTAGGGACTTCTGGGTTTGACCCATAGTTCCTAGTAGGTGGGTCCTTTGGCCCACAGTTGGAATACTAATAAGTATGCTGCTGAAATGAGCTCTCATGCATCTGCTAGGACATTTATTTTATTTTTTAAAAATTCATATTTCTTAAGTAACGAAGTGGGAAATCTAGTCAACTGGTGGATGAAAAGTCCAGAGCATGTTAACCTCCACACAATGTAAGGCAGTTCCTGCATTTCTGTGTTGCAGCTTCCCCACGGTCTCTTGAATCCTACAGACAAAAACTAGACAGAGCAATGACAGTACATTTACTCTGCCTATAGAATCTGGCACAGCGCATGGCTGAGTTGGAGATTAACATTTGTGAAAGAGCCAATTCATATTTCTATATATTTTGGCCAAACATCTTGATTGTGACATTATAACTGGCCAATTTCAGCCTGGAACCATGAGGGGAGAAACAAAGCTGACCCAAGAAATATAAAGCAGGAGCCAAGAATAACCATGACTTCTATGTCATTGAGAATACTTCCATTTCTAGGCACTCTGGACATTGCAGACACATACTTATGCACAGGGCTGAGCAGTGCATTGGTACTACATGAAAATGAATAAGGCTTGCAGTATATTACACACTGAAGTAAGCCACTTTACATCGCCAGCAGGCAGAGGGAGAGCCGTTCAGAAAACATGGAAGCCCTCGGGTCTCAGTGGAATGTTATGCATGGCCTGTTGGCTGGAGCCAAAATATGCATAGTTAGAAAATGAAGAGAGGAACAAGCCCCAAGTTTGATGGATTGGCGGAGAGAGACTCAGACAGATTGTCCAAGATCAAGTAATGACTTCAAGGGAAAAAAATGCTGTAATTGGTTGGCCAGAACGACCGGTTCATTCTTTTATTTTAAGAGTGAGCCCATAAAGTGGTGCTCATGTAATCCACTCCCAGAGCAGACAGAATTTAGCTACATATTCTGTTTTTAACTGATCTGGCACTACTGAAATCTCTGGAAGTGAGAGAAAAATGAGACATACTACAGACAAAGCAGCCTTGCAGTCCCACATAGTAAATTAGTGATTCACAAAGAAGGAACGGAATCAATTAGAGATTAACAGTGAGGATCAAACCCTGCTCTGGCTGACACAGTATCCAGCATGTCCTCTGCTAGAGGAAAGGATATGTCAAGCTGGACCACCAAGATGCTGCTTTTCTCGGCTGAATCTAGTGTAACCTCCCTCCTGGCCAGTCCTTGCTGCCTCTTGCAGCCTACATGCTGCTCAGCTGGGCATCTTAAAATAGGTGACTCCTGACTCACAGACTAAGCTCACTTGAGGTCAGGACATCCAAGCCAACATAATAGCCAGCACTGTGGAATGTTTCTCCCTTGCACACTGTCCAGCACTGTGGCGAGGATCTGCTCTGGCAGCTTGCCTGGGGCAGGAGACAGAGGCTTCCTGATCTGTCCACACCAGGAATGCCAATGCATCATGCAGCAGGATGATTCTGCAGCTTGCAGAATGAGAACGGAGAATAGCAAAGAATAACATTCTAAGGAGATTGAGAGTTCCCAGGTATGGGGATGCGAACCTGGTTGCGACAGGCTCCCTCTGTACACAGACCAGTCAGTGCACATGTGCTTACAAAACGGTGCCTGCCCAGCCTGAACACAGAATCCCTTGCTTATGCTGTGCGGTGGCACCTCCCTTTCAGCCAGTTGTCCCTTTGTTTCTTTGTCCTGTTCCTCAGCAGGCTCAGCAAACAACTCAGGCACCCTCAGCCAGCTTCTCACCAACATGCTGAACAAAGCCACAGACTTTTAGGCACTCGCCTCATAAGCAGCTGCCACAAACAGATGCAACTCAGCCATCATAGGGGACAGCTCCAGTTAAGCTAGAGAAGGGGCCGGTTGTGATAATTGGGTCCACCAATTTACCTGAATGGTGAGCTCAATTGTAAAAAGTATATGGGATGTCAGAAGATGTAACAGCAACCAGTGTTGATGGAAAGGAAGTCACGTTGCTTTCAATAATGAATTATATAAATAGGTACAAGAGAACCCAAAACTAAATGGCTATGTCTACACTGGCAAGTTAGTTTGAATTAAGGGGGCATAATTCAAACTAACTAAAGCCATGGCTACACTAGGCTTTAGTTAGTTCGAATTAAGGGCTTCCTTAATTCGAACTAATAAATTAGAATAGGGCTTCAGAAGTAAGGCTTTAATTTGAACTAAATAGTTCAAATTAGCCAATGTGGCCATGTTAATTCGAACTAATTTCTTAGTTCGAACTAACTGGCCATTGAAATGAATGGGGATCGCTAATTCGAACTAAGCAAGTGCCATGAATGGCACTTGCTTAGTTCGAACTAACTTTTTCTAGTTTGAATTAAGCTAATTGACAAAGAAGTCTCTGCAAATAAAACTCAAGTCACTTAAGTGTGATTAGCAAGCCTTTACTGACAGCAGAATACGGGAGCGCTCATGGAGAGAACAAAGGAAATCTCCAACCTGTGACGTAGTAACAACCATTCTTATAGATTCTAGTTCATATTACAGAAAGCAAAATGCAGTTTCTGATAGGTTAAAAAGGAACCCTTCCCAGGTGCAGAGCATGGGAGTCTCTAAGAAAAACATAGCAAGGACTAACTAATTTGAACTAATTGTAGCAAGTATAGACATAGCCAATTAGTCCAAACAAAAAAAGGCCACATTGGTATGATTCAAGGACAGCATTGAAATCCTTCTTGGTAAAAACAGAAGATGCAGCTCCAGAATTGGTGTGTCAGGTAGTAGGCCTTCGTTGATGGACAAAATAATGAGGGGTTGGGCTATTTCTCCTATCACTCCCTTTATGGGTCCTTAAAGATAGAGACTTTGAGAGGAAAAGAAAAAAGAACAGATGGAAGCTACTGAAGCAAGCTTCACCATCATAGCTGTTACCTCCACCATCTCCTAGGACCCTGGGTCTTTGTCAGCCTACTCCTGAGAGAAGTCTTCACCAGACTGGGCCAGAGAGGACCCAGATGACATTACCACCTCTACTGGCTTCATTTGAGTGTCTGTCTCTCTGTCTCTCTCTCACTCACTGGGCCAAATTTGGTTCCAAGATCCTGAAATCCTATTGAAGCCAACAGGAATCACACATCCATATCTGAGTGCAGAATTTGGCCCTCTGACAACAAGCTTCCCTTTAGCTGAAATGAGTTCATTTGTGGTTCCACCGCTAGTGAATTCATTTTATTGTGTCTTTGCACAGCACGACACATCAGTACAGCTAGTCAGTGATGCCTTAAAGGCACTGAGATGCAGGATGATGTATTCTTGTTGACTGTTACACTTCACTATCCCCAGAGAGTCAAATTCCAAAGGGGTAGCCATGTTAGTCTATTGTAGAAAAACAACAGAGTCCTGTGGCACTTTTAAAGACTAACAGATTTATTTATCGCATGAGCTTTCGTGGGAGAAAATCCCACTTCGTCAGACAAACATCTGACGAAGTGGGATTTTCTCCCACGAAAGCTCATGCGATAAATAAATCTGTTAGTCTTTAAAAGTGCCACAGGACTCTGTTGTTTTTCCCCAGAGAGCTAGCTTTGGTTTTGCAGCATGTTCCAGAGATGCCAGTATTCTTAATAGATATGAAGCCTTCTTGGCTCAGCCATTATATTTCTTGGTGCAGTGTTACTCCCTTCTATATAAGTAATAAAACCTTTACAAACAAACAGAGTGCCCCCTGTGCTTTAATCATAGACCATGCTCCTCTTATGCAGGGGTTTACAGGGATGAAAGGGGACAACAGATATAGCCTCAGAGTGCCAACACACAGACATGGAAATTAACCATCTGTGCCACTCCAGGTGCCTGAACCATGGACTGATTCATACCATTGGAAGCCAGCTTTCATATCCTCTCTCACATGTGGGTTCCAGTAGGGGTGGGGGCAGAATTAGCTGATGGACAGCACTGCATAGGCACCCTGCTGGTGGAGGATACTCAGGAGACACACTGAATTATGCTTTTCTTAGACATTCTCTCCCAGGCCAGCCACACTTGTGGCTTGCTGAGGACTGAACCACAAACCCACTGAACTAAAACCACAAGTTTCTACTGCTTGAGTTAAAGAGCCAGACACTGTAGCTAGCCATTGTAACAGACTGGTGTCCTCTGGGGGGCCAGTCAGGAGATCAGGGCTCCATTCCTGGCTCTGTTGCTGACCTACTGGATGATCTTAGGTAGGTGTTCTCAGCCTCTGTGCCTTAGTCGTCGTGTTGTGTCCCATCCCCTGTCCCCCCGCCTGGTCTGTGTAGTTTGTGACTGTCTTTTATTATATTTGTATGTACAGTGCCTGGTACAATCAGGTTCTAGGTACCACTGTAATAGAAGTATTAATATACCAAACATTATCTAAGACAAGATGATCATTTGAAGGAGGAACTTTTGCTCTATGATGTCATAAATCTAGGAGATGGGAATGGAGAGCTTGGCATTCCCTGAGCAGTGGAAGAAAGGTAATGGTGTTTAGCACCTTGTAGGATTGGGCCCCAAGGAACAACTCTCTCCTATACCTGTACATGGCATTTCTCCACTTCCCTCCTTTATCCACCTGCATTCCTGCTTTTTCTCTTTTAAGCACCACACCTGCACAGCCTCCAGTTTTGTGTCTCTCTCTCTTATTCCTATCCCCTTGTCTTTTGTTTTCAACCTTATTCTAATATTCATTCCTCTCTCTCTCTCTCTCTCTCTCTCTCTCTCTCTCTCTCTCTGCTGTCCACTTTCTCCTCTTTCATCCCTGACTCCTTCTATTCAACATATGTGTTAATGGGATAAAAACAATAAAAACAAAATTCCATCCCTTATAGTTCTTTCTACGATGCCCAGAAGAATCTATACCTCAGGCATGTTTTAAAAATCATTGTAAATCAGGAAATGGTGGGATGGGGTGAAGGGAAATTGGAAAAAACTTTCAGTTTATGAATGTATAATACAAGAACATGGGCTCTAGTTCCAGTCTAGTCCTGCCAACGGTTCCTGGAATGAGTTCCTCCAACAAAAGGGGCATTATGATAGTTAAACAGTCTATAATTTGTAAGGAAAATATAGTCAGAAATTGTGTGCGTTAAAAGGGACATTGCCAGGTTATTGCTCTTGGTGAGATTCTCCAGTAACCTGCGTAACATATTGTTGTATACACCATTGCAAAGAATGTGCAGCATGGGCAGTGTTCCCTCTAAGCTGTGCGGGTGCGTGGCCATGCAGCAGCCGTCACAACCCCTGCGCAGCACTGAGGGACCCCCGTGCAGGCTGGCAGCCCCCACCGCCCCCTCCAAATCCCCGGGGCTGCGGCTTTGCCGCGGTAGACCTGGCCTGAGCCCAGCCTCTGGGCTGGCCCTCCCCATGCCCAGGGCGGAGCAGGCAGGCTCAGGGCTGGGGCATGTGCGCGGGCCTGCCTGCCTGCCCCATGCGGCCGGGGTGGCCGTGGCTGGGGCAGGCTCCCGGGCTCCCACCCACCGGCCGCCTCGACTTCCCAGCTCAGGGCCGGGGTTGGCTCCGTTCCGCTCTGCCGACAGCCTCGCCCTCCCAGCACTGGGCCAGAATCGGCCTCCGGTGCCGGGGTCTGCTCTGCTGTGCCGGCGGCCTCCCGGAGCCGCATTTGGGTCCCCACCGCCAGCGGCCTCGGCTTCTTTGTTTCTTTTCTTTTCTTCTTTCTCTTCTTTGCCTTCCTTTTTCTTTCCTTCCTTCTCCTCTTTGCCTTCCTTTTTCTTCCTTCCTGCCTCCTTCTTTCTCTTCCTTCTTTCCTTCTCTCCGCCTTTCTTTTCCTACCTTCTCTCTTTTCTTCCTTTCTCTTTTTTCTTTTTCTCTTCTTTGTCTTCCTCTTCCTTCCTGCTCTTTCTTTCTTTGCTTCCTTCCTTTCTTTCTCTTACTTTTTTCTTTTTCTCCTCCTTCCTTCTCTTTTTTCTTTCTCTTCCTTCTTTTTTAAAAAGCTTTTTAAAAATTAATTTTAAATAAAAACCTTTCTAAAAATTAAATTTCAATTCAAAATTCATTCAAATTCAATTAATTAAACACAATTAATTAATTCTATTTACAATCA